>OVAN01010250.1:0-15955 GCA_900406275.1 Anastatica hierochuntica | reverse complement strand
TAACTTTCTTTAAAACAAGTTTTTGCAAAATCACTCTTGAATATGTTTTAATATGGTGAAATGCAAAATTTGTTTCTTGATTTCAGAAGACATATACNAAAATTTGTTTCTTGATTTCAGAAGACATATACCCATTAGGAAATTGTCTAAGTGTTTAGTCATTTTGGCTCATTGGAAGTGTTAATTCCAATTTCCTTCTTGGCATTTGATTCTTGCTTCGAATGATTCTCCTTTGATGTCTAAGCTTAGAGCAAAAAGAATGGCTTTGAAACAAGGTTGTTTCAAGACATAACCCTCAATTATTGAAAATTAAAGACATAAAGCATTAAAACTTAAAAGAGAATATTTACAAAAGGATATTCATGAGATTGCCTCTCAAGTGCGCTTGTTTAAGGTCTTTAGCTCGACTTTGGGTATGAGATTAGGATTCTGGCAAGGTTGGCTAAGGAGGTTCTTTTGACTTCCATGGTGGATCATGAAGTTCAATGAGAAGAATCTTCTTCATCAATGCATCAATCCCTTCTTTACCTTTCTCCTTCATATCCTTGGTAACTATGACTTTCACTTTTGCAAAATGTTTTGGAAAACGATTACACTTAACTCGATAATCAATCACTCCATCAACACATTTTGTTGGAGTTCAAGTCATAGTAAGAAAATAAGTGGGGTTAAGAGTCACTCCCTTCTTATCAACGTCTTTTACCAAGCTTGGGATTTCACAAGGAAGTGTTCTCTTTGGTGAAGAGTCAACGAGCATGATTGGACTTGAGCTTTGCTTCACATCCATAGGTTTCTCATTCTTGGTCTTCTCACACGAAACCACATTCTCCTTAGTCTTGACATAACATGAGGCATCTTGTTCAACAATGTCACTAATTGAGTAAGGTTTGCCGGATTACTCCAAATCAACATTCTTGGGGATAGATTTTGGCTCAAGAGGTTTTTCACTTTGGATTGTGTTTTTAGTAGATTCACTACCCTCTTGGTCAATCATCATCATCATCAAATTGTCGATCATCTTTCTTTTGGTGACTCTATCCTTCAAAAACTTGTTTACTACCGGTTGATCTTGACATCATTCCATAAATGGTATTGTAACCATGAGACATCCCATTTGATCCTTGATCTTCTTGTATTTTTACTTCAAGGATTTGTTTCTTGAAACGACCGGAAAATGGTAAGTTCAATTCATCAATGGGAATGTCGGTGTCGGTTGGCTCCTTCTTTTTCTCCCTTTTTGGACGTGGAGGAGCTACGACCTTAGTAGCTTCCTCTTGTTGATCTGGGTTCCCTTTAGATTCTTTAGGAATTTCCTCTTCTTGGTTTTCCTCTTGAAACTCTTCTTCCATAGGAACCTCTTCAATTTTCTCCTCATCTTCTTTAGGCTTCTCCTCATGAGTCCTTGGTGGCAATTTCTTTCCACTTCTCAATGCTATGGCTTGACAAAACTCCTTAGGATTCACTTCACACTTTACGGGAATTTTTCCTTCTTGAGATTCCAACATAGAAGCTTGCTTCGCTAGCTTGCATTTTAGTTCCTTCACATAAGAGGCAAGATATTCATACCTTTCTGTTAGCTTCACGAAGTCTTCGTGATACTTATGGTCGATCATGTCTATCTTCTCAAATATTCCCCTTTTGAAATCATCCTTCGCAACCATAAGCATCTTTAACATGGTTTTAATCTCATCTTCCTTAGAAGGATTTTGTTCGATAGAAGGTTTCTCTTCATGTACCCTTCTTGGTGAAGTTTCTTAGAAATAATACCCTTTTTAGCCTTCTTGAAAAAAATTAACCTTTTCTTGTTGGCCTCTATGAGCTTCTCTAGTTGAATCTTCATCCTTTGGATGCATCATCGCTTCTTCACAAAATTTTGCAAGTTTCTCAATCTTAGCACTCATCTTCTTTAGAGCTTATCATCCATTATCATAGTCATTTTCTTCATGGTAGCTTCTTGCTAAATTTTCAACTAACTTCTCACCTTGTTCGGTTGATAAGCTAGTGAAATTCTCATTACTTGTCGTGTTCATAGCAAGCCTAAATTATTCATGGACTCCTCGGTGAAAAATTTGTAGAAAGATACCTTTTGTGAAGCCATGATGTGGGCAACTTCTCACATAACCACCAAATCTCTCCCACGCTTCTCCAAATGTCTCTTCTATTCCTTTATTGAAAGAGGCAATGTCATTTCTAAACTTGGTAGTCCTCTTGTGAGAGTAGAATCTTTCAAAAAATCGCTTCTTGCATTCTTCCCATGTGGTTATTGTTGAGCTTTTAACACTTATGTCCCATTGAGAAGCTTTATCTTCCAAGGAAAATGAGAAAAGAGAGAGCTTTACTAGATCCTTGGGGACTCCTTGCATCCTAACCATCTCACAAAATCTCTCAAAATTATAGAGGTGTTCGATTGGATCTTCCTCATTAAGCCCAAAATATCGCAAGCTTTGTATCAATCCAATCAAACTTAGCTTGATTTCAAAGTGAGAAAGGTTGTTTTGAGGACATCTTATAACCGTTCTTGTACAGTTGGTGAATGGCTTTTCAAAATCCCCGATTAGCTCTTGAAGCATACGGTCCTCTTGAAAGTGGAACCTTTTCATGACACACCCATCATCATTTCCATTCCTCATACCCAATCTTGGTTCTTCCATGCCCAAGTTCATTCTTTGCTCATTAAAACCTCTTTGATTCCTCGGATTCATTACCTCGCAAAGAAAAATAACAAACAAAAAAGAAAAGAGGTTAGTTCAATACTTAAAAATAAAAGTTTAGTCTTAAAAAGAATTGAAATCTCAAAGATAAACTATAACTAGCTATATTGACTTCGCGGCAACAGCGCCAAAAATTTGTTGCGCGATTGTTTATACAAACAAAAGCACAAAGAATCTTTAATATTTATAAAAGCCCGTTTCCTAACAATCACACAATCCACAAGTGCACGGATATGCTATTGTAGTACTTTGGGGTCGAACCACAAGGAACACGTCAAGCTAGAATAGTCTAAACTTTGAGAATCCATAATCCCTCATAATCTAAGCGAATCCAGAAGGTTTGGGGGTCCTAACGATCTACTAATCAATGCAAAACAAAAGCAATAACATAAACGAGATAGAGAAAGCAAAACAAGAAAGTAAATTAAGCAAAAGAAACAAGCATTAACTTAAATGGCAAAGACAAGAATTAATGATAAGTAAAGTGATGGATCAAGGGTGAGTGTAATTGAAGAGACTAGTAAGATGATAATAGTAGTGTTAGTTCAAGCTATTAAGAGCAATTCTATGACGAAAGACATCTATAGCTTACAACACTCTCATGGTAGTAAACCATTTCCTATATGATGCAATCACTCAACTCTCGCTTATTCTGATTGGAAAATCAATAAAAATCATTAAGAATATGTCCATTTAGTCACTAAACTCCCTAGCAATCAACTCTCATCAGCTAAGGAAGGTTTAGCATGAATTACGTTCTCCTAGACATTTCATCGAACACCTCTCGGGCGTGAAATGCTACATGTCAAGATTCCTTCAAATTAAGCATTAAGGACTCATAATCCATTAGAAACTAAAGATAAAATATCCCTAACACCATCATTACATTCTTATCTAACCAAATCTCAAACACCCAAGATCCATTTAAAGAGTCTACTCAGAAATCATAGAAGACAAGAGAGTAGAGATAAGATACATAAACATAAATAGATAGATAAAAGATCCAAGATTCATAAATATAAAGAGAGACTCTTGAAAAGATTAAGAGAATTAACTTAGAACATGAACAGAAGTGTTAGAAAGTTGATAAAAAAAGTAGTGGTTATGTTTTCGGAGGCTAAGAGGGGGTATCTATACTAAAGGAATGAGTGTGTGTCCCCTAAAAAGGGTTTTTCTCATCAACATTGCATGGCATCGACCCAAGGAAGGCTAGCATCGACCATTGGGTCGATGCTGGCTCACGTTGGGCAGCATGACTGTCAAGGGAGTCCAGCATCGACCCAAGGTTGGCCAGCATCAACCTCTGGGTCGATGGCAGGGTCCTTTGGCGGCTTCTTGTGTCTTCTTTCATCCTTTGAGTGCTCCAATTGATCACATCTTCTCCCATAGCATTTGGCTCATCTTTTCCTTGATTCCTTAGCTCCAAATCCACCTTGAATCCATCTTTAGAGCCTCCATAAATCTATCCCAAAGTTGCTCCTACAAATGCAAAGAAATGTCATGCAAATGCAATATATGTTCTTAAACTAGACTATTGACTCAAACTTATGAATTCTAAGACTTATATGCAATATTTACAATCTAAATGCAACTAAAACATATACTAAATGATGATAAATATGCGTTAAATTATGCACACATCAGAAGTCTGTATCTGCACCCCGGGGCAAGTCTATCATAAATCATAACTATTACACACACTAGCCACCAACGGCCGTAAGTGATGGATGATCAGGAAATCAATCATCGTTGTCATCATACATATCCATATGTTGATGAAGTGTAGTGTTTTGTCGCAAAGTAGCATCCGAGAACGGAAACAAGTCTTCACGAAAAAAAACATCTCTGGAAATGACAAACTTATTACTCTCTACATCATATATTTTCCATCCCTTTTTTCCAAAGGGGTAACCAACAAATACGCATACTCTGCTTCTTGGACCGAATTTATCTTTCAAACGTCCCACAAAATGAGTAAAACATGCAAAACTGAATACCCAGAGCTGATTGTAATCAATTTTGACACCATGGAGAATTTTATAAGGGGAACATCCTTTAAGAATCGCAGTTGGTGTCCTATTGATTAAGTATGCGGCTGTTAGGACTGCTCTTCCCCAGATTTTAATAGGCATACTAGCATGAAACATAAGAGCTCTTGCAACGTTTAAGATGAGACGGTGCTTGCGCTCAACACAACCATTTTGTTGTGGAGTTGCAACACATGATGTTTGCTGAACAATTCCGTGTTCACAAAAGTACGACGAAAGACACATAAACTCACTTCTATTGTCACTTTGAACCATATGAACTTGTTTTCCAAATTTTCTTTCGGCGTATTTGAGAAAATCAAGGAGCACTCTGCGTACTTCAGATTTTTTGAGTAGAAGGTAAGTCCACACAACCCTAGAAAAATCATCGATAACAGTAAGGAAGTAAATTGCTCCACAGGAGGAAGGTAAGCGATAGGGACCCCAAACATCAACATGAATAAGTGAAAAAATTTCATCTATTTTATTCATACTTTCAGGAAAAATCTCTCTTGTTTGCTTAGCTCTAAAACAAACGTCACATAGACTAGAACTAGCAAGTTTCAAAGAACTAGAAGGAAAAAACAAATCTGAAAACACCGAAAAAAAGGATGGCTCAAACACTGGTGCCACAAAGACTGCCTTAAATCACTGACAGTAGAATGAACCTTTTTCGTTGTCACTTCTGTCAGATAATACACCCCATCACGCTCTTCACCTGCTCCAATCAAAGACCTCGAAAATGATCCTATAAAACACAAATCGCATCAGTAAAAAAAGATTGTGCACTCGTTTTCTCTTGTATCAATTGAGTGAGAGCTTTCCATTGAGCTTGTGTGAGCTCCAGAAAGGATGACGAGTTTGAAATGGTCGCATGAGCCATAGCAGAGCCAGCCGATGAGCTAGCTGAGCCAGGTCCTCCTCTTCCACGAGCAGATTGCCCACCAGACCACCCACGATCATTCCGCTCTTGCCACCAATCAAGAAATCCCACTATCTTCCAACAATTTTGCTTTTCATGGCATGATCTTCCACAATGAGCACACACATTGTTGCGTGGTCGAAGAATTCACAGGTCCGAAGACTGATCACGATGAGTAGAAGAAGAATCTTTTCTAGCAACAAAACTAACTACATTCTGCATTTGTTCCTTAGCTCGTGATGCCTCAATTCTTTGTTCTTCACGAACGATTTTTGAATAGACTTCTCCTAAGTATGGAAGTGGATCCATGCTAATGATTGTTGTGCATAAACCACCAAACCTTGAGTCATCAAGTCCCATAACAAACTGATGCATTTTTTCTTCCTCTCTTTCTCGTGCTAGCTCCTTTGCGGCATCACACACACATGAAACAACAGGTTGGGACACTTGCAATTCTTCCCAAAGCTTGGGCAAACGCCCAAAATAGTCAAGAACACTCTGTACTTCCTGTCTAAAAGATGCTAGTTGTGATTTGAGTTGATGAACGTGACCTTTGTTTCCCACCAAGAATCGCCGTTTCAAATCCATCCACAATTGATGAGCATCAGTGATATAAGATACATTGGATCGAACTTTAGGTTCATTGGAAGTGTGAATCCACCCCACAATCATTGAATTGCAGGTAAGTCAATCTTCATATTGAGGATGATCACTCTGCGGTTTTCTCAAAGTCTCACTGATGAAACCGATTTTTCTTTTTGCTTGTAAAGCATTCAACATCTCAGAAGACCACTCATTATAGTTATTACCATTCATCAAGACCGGCGTAATCAACGCCCCTAGATTATCAGAAGTTAAAAAAGTGTAAGGGGAAATCGACACAATAACAGAGATCGACGATGTGTCTACTGATTTGCCCGAAGATAAGCCGAGAACCGACCCTAAGCCATCACCAGGCATGACTCTTACATGGAGACTCTGTTCTTAAAACTTAAGAAAACAGAGACGAAGACCTTTGTCTTGAACACGTCAAAGACAAACGAAGAACAGAACAACAGAGACACCAACTCTTTGTTTTTGAACAAGGAAATCGAGAATCAAAGAGGAAAAGAAAGAGATACCAAAAGAATTAGAGAATAACTTTGCGGAAGCTTTCTCAGAATCGAAAAACTCAAGGATCTTAACCTAAGAACTCTGATACCATGTAAACTTTTGTATCTCAATGACTTGTCCTTATTAATTCACATATCATTTGTTTATATACAACTCTTAAGACTCTTAAAGATAGACTCAAGTTCCTACTTTTAAAGAAAACCCTAGTTATCTAAAACATAGTACAAACGTAATTAGGAAAGCGTTACTTGGTTCCCAAGTAACTAATATATCCTCCAATAGCTTCCAAAGAACCACAAAGGTTTGCTGCAAAAAAGGCTCATCATCATGATGCAATACACTCCATCCACCTAATGGTATGTTTCTTTAGGCATTATCATCATTTCATACCCATCTCCTTATACTGAAATTGCAAGTTAGAGAAACCTAAGGAACATTCGTGTTGACAAGACTCAACAAAAAAGGTATTTTTCACATGCCAATCAACAACCATAATCTTTATCAAGTGAAATCTGATATGAATCACTTTTTCTGTTTAACATCATTTCACAAAGTTGATTGATTTTAAAATTTCAGAGATTTGTTAAATCTGTAAAGAGTTTTGTTGAATTTGCAGAGAATTTTGTGTATTAGAAAAGTCAATAAAAAAACATTTAGTTATAAGAATTTTAAGAATCCAAAGTGTATATGGAGTATTTTGAAAGTTTTGTTTATTGAGTTAATGGCTGACAATCCATGTTACAATAACATTAGATTTTAAATTAATCATAAAATCAACGAAAACCAAACTTTTTGAATAACAATATATTTTGAGTAGACATTTAAAATCATCAAATCAATAATCAAAGATTTTATCAAAACTGTTATAATTCATAAACCAATAACAAAAAATTTTAAAAAGTTTAACAATCCTTAAAAATACAACAATCAATAACTCTCCTTAGGTCATTCACTCTCTTTCACTTATTGCGTTTTCTTCTTCTACATCAGTCAATAGTCTTTTTGCCTTTTTCCCACAATTCAGTTTCTCGGCAGTTTCCTCTTGATTATTCGAAACTGAAAGGGACTTTTGTGGCTAGTCAGATCTTTTATAAACCAGAACATAGATTTAAAATTTGTTTATTATTAGTTCTTTTTTTCATCGATCTTATCATCTTAAGAATATTCCAAGCACCACCTGACTCTGAAGTCGTCAAAAACGACAGAAAATTAAATATATAAAGAATATAACTTTGTATAGTCGAAGGTGGGAAATCGATTTATAAAAAAAAACACACGAAAAACTCGTTATGAACTCACTATTTCCTTTCGTCGTTGACCTAATTCCAAAGAAACATCTATTTAGAAAATATAGGACCCCCATATAGAAATATTAAAAAATAATAAGAAAGTGAAGGTTTTGATGACTTTGTCAAAAATTATCAAGCATAGGTAGTTTCCTTTGGTTTCAACTCTTGCAAAACCAATGCATTCACCAACCCCTTCTTCATCTTCTGTATCAGACCATATTGTTATGAACTCCAACGCAATGATCAATCTCTTTCTATCCCCCACAAAATATTTTCCCCATAGAATCATATGGATTCTGATTGCGATTCCATCTTTTGTTTTCTCAGCTACTGAGTTTGACCTTCACAAACGCTGCAGTCAACCGTTTAGTTGCGGCAATCAGAGAGAGCTGTTCTACCCTTTCTGGAAATCTGGCAGAGAAGACTGTGGTCACCCTGACTTCAAGCTTGAATGCAACACAACTTCTCTAAAGTTTAGCATCTTCTCGGTCATGTTCACAATCTTAGAGGCTAACTATACCTCACGTATCATAAGACTTGCAAGATCGGACTATATAGGCAGATCTTGTCTTCAAAACAGCAGACTAAATGGGACACTCAACGAAACTGTCCTTCCATTAGCTCCAGGCACCCAGACACTAATGATTTACTACGACTGCCGTCTAAACTTTTCCCAATCCGTTTCTTCTTTTGTTGGAAAGCTTGACTGTGAGGAAGATGATGATGATGATGACGACGACGACGATGGCAACAAGAGATATTACCTTGTGACAAGCCATCTGCTTCAAGGGAACACTACACTTTCAAACGAGTTCAGGAAATTTTGCAATAGAAGTTTCAGTGTTCCCGCATCTGAACCAGAGCTCAACACACTGCAAAGAAGTCCGAGTACAAATAATCTAAGAAAGGCTCTTGAAAAGGGTTTTGAGCTTGGCCTTAACCAAGAATGTTCGACATGCATAGACAATGAGGGCGCTTGCGGATATAATCAGAGCTCAAATGGATTCACCTGCTATTATATTGGAGAACCAAATAAACGTACTAGAAACAAGTGTAAGCTTTCTTCCTACATATTCTCCCACAAAAACTACCTAATTTTTTGCCTAGATGCTCTCAGTTTCTAATGTTTGTCCATAATAACCACTACTTGTCCCTTACCTATGCAGAAACTCACTTGAGATTAAAGTTTTTATTGCCTCCAGTAAGATTTAAAGTTTTGTATTTAGTCTGAACTGACTTTTACTTTCTGATGACATTCCATAGCTGCAGGCCTATCTATCGGAGCAAAAGCAGGTGCCTACCCTTTTTACTATTCTTTACAGAATAACCCACCACAGGCAACACCATAGTCTTATTATGCACATTTTTCTCGTCTCTAGGGATCGTGGCTGCTTTGTTGTCGGTGGCCATTGTTATAGCTGCAGGTGTGTTCTGTGTCATCAGACAAAAGAGGAAGACACAAGAAGCTCAATACAAAAGCAAAGACTTGCCAGTAACGTCTTATTCGAGTAGAGAAACATCAACAAATCCAACTTCCACAACAATCTCCTCCAGTAGCAATCACTCGCTTCTTCCCTCAATTTCTAGCTTTGCAAACAGAAGTGACTACCATGGAGTTCAAGTCTTTAGCTACGAAGAACTTGAAGAAGCAACTGGAAATTTCTCTAGAGAGCTCGGAGATGGAGGCTTTGGAACCGTCTATTACGGTAACAACTGTGGCAAAATCCACAATGATCATTTTCAATCTCCTTGAAAGCATTTGAGTCTAAGATCTTTGGCTATTTCTGATAGGCGTGTTGAAAGACGGACGAGCTGTAGCAGTGAAACGACTGTATGAAAGATCGCTAAAACGTGTTGAACAGTTCAAAAACGAGATCGAGATCTTGAAATCGCTGAAGCATCCGAATCTTGTGATTCTCTACGGATGCACATCGGGGTATAGCAGAGAGCTTCTGCTTGTGTATGAGTATATCTCAAACGGAACTCTCGCCGATCATCTTCACGGCGATCGTGCTGAATCTCGTCCTCTTTGTTGGTCAGTTCGTTTAAACATTGCAATCGAAACCGCAAGAGCTTTATCGTTTCTACACGCATCAGGTGAAACAACAAATGCAAAATTCAACATCAGAGTTGGAGAAAATCGGAGAATACAGAAATTGATTCGCGACTGTTTTTTCAGGGATCATACACAGAGATGTGAAGACTACGAACATTCTTTTAGATGAGAATTACCAAGTGAAAGTAGCTGATTTTGGTCTCTCACGGCTGTTTCCGATGGATCAAACTCACGTCTCCACGGCGCCGCAAGGCACACCAGGATACGTCGACCCAGAGTATTATCAATGCTACCGTCTTAACGAGAAGAGCGACGTTTACAGCTTCGGGGTTGTGCTCACCGAACTTATCTCCTCCAAAGAAGCCGTCGATATCACCAGACACCGCCACGATATCAACCTCGCGAATATGGCCGTCGCCAGAATCCAGAACGGCGCCTTGCACGAGCTCGTTGATCCGAGTTTAGGATTCGCGAAGGATCCAGAAGTAAGAAGGAGGATGATGTCCGTGGCTGAGCTTGCTTTCCGATGTTTGCAACAGGAGAGAGATGTTAGGCCGTCGATGGACGAGATCGTGGAGATTTTGCAAGGGATCAAGGAAGAGAATCGAGAGTTACCGGATGTGATGGACATCGAGGTAAGTGGAGGTGATGACGTTGGATTGCTGAGGCATAGTATTCCTCCGCCGATCTCGCCGGAGACTGATAAGTGGACGAGTAGTTCGGATACGGCAGCAAGTTATTAAATACTCCCTCCCTCCCAAATTGATTGATTTTTTGAGTTTAAGGCACATATTAAGAAACTCATAAATGCACACTTTTTCGTAGCTATCATGTGTTTAATGTTTAAACCATTTTGTTTTCGTTGGAATAATCATTTATTGGAACATTTTGATTTAGTTTTATCTTAATTGTTGCTTTTAAATCATTTCTGAGTATTCACACACCCATTGCAACCATTCATCTTCCTAGATAAGAAAGTTACGAAGACACACAATTACAATTAGGAGCCAAAACTACATCTCTTAAAAGCAAATTTTTTAGAATAGAGCCAAAACTACATCTCTTAAAAGAATTTTTTTTTTAGAATGGAGCCAAAATGAATATAAACCTTTTCTAATAATCTTCTATATTAAGACATCATTCCAATGTTTGAGAGAAACATCAACCATGACTTTTCATGGTTTTGACCTAAACATACCATCTCAAAACAACGAAAGAGAATTTTTGTTTGATTTGAATCAAAATCCACTATGGGAGCTTACTTCATCCAATAGTAGTTCAACCTTTCTAGTTCATGAAGATGAAAAAGATTATTCCCAAATAAATCCAGGTTTTTTATATTTATTTATGTGTATTTTAATATTATGAGTATTAGTAATTTTGTAAAATAATTAAATATTTTAAAATAGTTTTGAAATTACTTTATTTATGATCATGTTTCTGTCATTGTTTTGTTTTACCATCATTACAATAATGAAAGTATCACACTACTATCTTATGTCTTTGTATTTTACATGCCACATTATCAGTTTACTTACAACATATTTTCTTGTAGGAGTCGTTGGAATATCACAAAGTTTACAAGAAGATACAATTCATCGGAAAGAGATGACGGATGGAGAAAGACTAGAGATTTATCATGCTTTGTTGAAAAGAAGCCTCAACAGAGAATTGAAAAAACCTCATACAACAGATGTCTCTAATTTATTCTTTATACTTTTGCAGACAGTACAAAGAATTTGGCGGCGAGCCAAAAATATTTCTAATGGCGAAGGTGTTGACATCTCACACAAGAGAAAAGGTAAGTGTGGTCGAAAGAAAAAACATATTGACCTTTCTCGAATTGTCAATATTCCACTTCATCGTCGTAAAACTATAAGATCGTTGGCCGCTTCTTTGGATGAGAGTCGCTCATCGCTTTTCCGACGTATAAAAGAAGGGTTCATCAAACGTCATACCAATGCGATAAAACCGGCTTTAAAGGAAGTCAATATGAAAGTTCGATTAGAGTTTTGTATCTCCATACTCGATAGTAGTACCATGCCCGATCACCCGAAGTTTGTTAATATGTACAATGTCGTACATATCGACGAGAAGTGGTTTTATATGACAAAAAAGACAAAAACTTATTACTTGCATCCTGTTGAAGAAGATCCATCGTACCGTACATGTCAAAGTAAGAAATATATTGGGAAGGTGATGTTTCTAGCGGTCATGGCTCGTCCACGATTTGACGACGATGGAAATAATATTTTTTCTGGAAAAATAAGAATTTTTCCATTTATTAAGATGCAACCAGCTCAAAGACGAAGTAGAAATCGAGCGGCCGGAACATGGAGATGAAACCGATGACCTCCATCAAAAGAGAAGATATTACAGAGTTTTTAATTGACAAGATTTTGCCACGAATTCGTGAAAGATGGCCACGAGATGATTTTGGAAATACTATTTATATCCAACAAGGTAATGCACGAACACACGTTGATTCAAGAGATGAAGATTTCCGAACAGCCGCGTCTCAACATGGTTTTGATATTCGTTTGATGTGTCAACCACCAAATTCACCGGATTTGAATATTTTAGACCTTGGATTTTTTAGCGCCATTCAAACACTACAACACGAGGTGTGTCCGAAGATGATAGAAGAACTTGTTTCGGCGGTAAAAGATTCATTTGATGAGTACTCATCAAAGCATGTGAACCAAATATTTTTGACTTTGCAATCATGCATGCAGGAAATTATGAAAGTCCGAGGTTCAAACAATTATAAAATTCCACATTTAAAGAAAGTCATCATGGAAAATGAAGGTAATTTGCCTTCACAAATGAGTTGTGATCCTCTCTTAGTTCGTGATGTATTAGATTATTTAGCAACTTAAGTTCCTTTATTTATCATCTTCTTTCATGTTACATCATTTTCCTTTTAATGTTCATGAGAAAAAAAAGCATAATATGTCTTACGGAACTATCAAAATAAAAAAGAGTAACATAACAATAGAGAAAGATACTAATAAAGAAAATCATGAAATTCAAGACAAAAGCTAAAAATACTTGGCCGCATAAATTTTCAGCATATCCATCACAATCCCCTCCATTTTCTTGTTGGGAAGAAGATCCTCTTCATCATAAAATACCTTGTTCAAATCCAATTCATGGGTAGTGTATGATTTGATCTTGTAAACATCTCTTGATTCACCTTTGCACGATTCTTCTTCTAGTTTGGTTTTTGGTTCTACGCTTTTCTCCTTTTTTTGTTTCATTTCTTTTTGTGCATCTTCTTCGTATTCCATTTTGTTTTTGTAAAGAAGAAATAAATTAGCAAGA
The DNA here is from genome assembly GCA_900406275.1 of Anastatica hierochuntica. Taxonomy (NCBI): domain Eukaryota; kingdom Viridiplantae; phylum Streptophyta; class Magnoliopsida; order Brassicales; family Brassicaceae; genus Anastatica; species Anastatica hierochuntica. The sequence continues at coordinate 2,513 of OVAN01010250.1, read as the reverse complement.
ACTAAAGAAACTTTGTCTATGGAATTGGAAGTGAATTTAAAAAGTTGAGTTGAACGTTTACCAGATAATCTTGTCTTACCCAGAAACTTGCATTTAAGTCATGTAAATAATAGAGAAATATGACCTGCAGTAATTAAGTCATTTGGGACGGAGTAAACGTTTAGAAAAGTAGTAGTAGTTGATTTATTTTTTCAAAAGGGAAACACATTAATGATAAAAGTACCTTAAAAATACAAAATCAATCTTTGTGGGACAAGAATAAAGCTTTAGAAAATCAATCTATTTGGGACGGAGGAAGTAGGGTTTTACAAGGCTTTGAGATTACAACCATTTGACAAGATAAGCTTGACATACAGTCTTGCACATTTTGCTAGATGATCTCTCCAGCATTTAATTCCCTTCTGATGAACTTAAATTGTGTACCTTTTCTTGCATTCCCAAGCCATATTATCATTATGTCTCTAACATGTGTATTGATGCCTTGTAATATACTTAGAGTCTCCTCTCTTATATCCTGGGCCTTTCTGAGATTGTTATATAAAACTTTATTATCTCCACAGTAAGTAACATGTTCATATCCCATCTTATTCAGTTGAATAGCATCTCTAAGAACTAATTGTTTGGTCTCAGATGATGGCGGATCCATGATTAATTTTAGCGGGGTTTAACAAAAATAAAAATGGTCTTACTTGAGAGAGTTGAGTTGTGGACTATTGGGGTTCAATCTAGTAGTTTTAGCATTTATGCTACTAAAATCCTCTCTTTTTTTACATCATATCTCATTCATGAAAGTTTTCGTATTGTGCTTTTCGCTAGGGAAGACACGACAACCATGGTGCTTACATGAGAACAAACAAAGTTTTTAGATTTTGCCTTTTTGGCAAAATCGTCCGCTACAGTAGTCAGCTTTCGAGAAATATAGAAAATATGAAACACTGGGAAAACGCTTTTCAGTGCACTAAATTCTTCAAGCTCTGCTGCAAATGCTGGTTATTTCTCGGGTTAGAGACCATCGAGATCAATTGCATGCAGTATGTTGCAAAAACAATGTCTACTCGAGATAGCGAGATCAAACATTCCATAGCCCAAAGCAGTACTTCTAACTCTGCATGAAGTGGAGAGAGGTTGGCTAGTGCATTTCTGCTCCCAAACTGGCCTTTAATATTTCCCTCCACGATCACTCATCCACATCAGCTAATAGATGCCTCTGGGCTCCACGATCCATCAATCTGACACCCCTTATCCCTAAGGACGGTAGTTAGCGAGGGAGGTGGCGATATATTCTCTTCTTGGGCAGCTACATCCCCACCATTAGGGGTTTTCATTGCTTTTTCCCACCTTGTTGCTTCCTGGGCGGCAAGATCAAGTATATTCACAGCCGATTCCATATAGTTTTCGTAGACAAGTCTGTTTCTTGCCTTCCGGATGTATGATATAATCCAAGAGAACATATGTAGAGCCTCCACAAGTGTCCCTAGCTTTTCCGCTTGCCAGAACATATAAAAGAAATTCGCATAAATCGAGTCATGGGGGAAGCGGGAGGGAGTGGTGGGAACATGAGCCATTGTCCAAACTTGCCTCGCTGGAGGACAAACAAAGAGCATATGGTTGATGGTTTCCTCCTCCATACCGCACACAGGACAACCTTTTTCTTTGTTAATATGTCGATAATGTAGTATTTGGCATGTAGCCAGACAACCAAATAAACATTGCCACACGAAATGTTTTTAATTTTCGTGTAGTTTTTAACTTCTATGCTTGTAGTAAAAGGTTAAATATTATAGGACCATGAATAGAGTTCACAAGCAGTACGAGAGAGATATCTCGCTGCCTAGTATCCAGATCTAACAGTATAATTCCCTGATTTGGTATAGGATCAACTATAGTCATCTCTCAAATATGCTTTAGTTGGGCGGATTCCTACCATTCGCTGGAGATCAACAGGGTCAATGAGGTCGATTATATATAAATGAGGGTTTTTTTTATCAAAAGAGAAGTCATTTTATTGAAATGGTACATGTGTCACTCATACATTTATTCTAGAATTAAACGTTATAATTTGATTGGTTGTTGAAATTAACATTTTCTTTTATTTTTGATTTATTTAAATTAATCAATTAAAAAACGATTAAACCATGAACATATTAGATTATGTTGCCAAACAGTCCTACTAATGATAAAACAAAAACCAAAAATTGTATATTCTTTTTATTATAGCATATCAAAAAGTAAATAGTATAGGTTAAATTGTTTTTATTAGATCAAATAAGTAACCAATTTTTTTTTTATATTTTCTATTTTTTTCTATGATAGTAGCTTTAAAAAGTAAAATGTATAGATTAAATTGTTTATTAGATAACATGAACAAGAACATTATAAATTTTTCTATTAGTTAAATTATAGTTTTTTTTTGTCAGCAATTTTTGTTATTTCATTAGATAAAGTAACTGATACATTGTTCATTGCATATATACAAGGTCAATCTACATTTAGATATTAAAACAGTGGACAAC
>OVAN01010249.1:0-15956 GCA_900406275.1 Anastatica hierochuntica | reverse complement strand
CGATCTCCGTAACTACATCGCAAAAACAGCGGCAGAGGTCAAAGCGGTAAACTCGCAGATTCATCACACGACCAGTGCCGCAGCAGAGATCGACAGGCTCCTCGAAGAGGCTCGAAATCTTCATTCACTGCTCGCATAACCAACACCAGAGTCTCCGATCCCGAGAAAGTGAAAATCCCAATGTACGACGGAACCTCCGATCCGAAAGCTCACCTGCAGACTTTCTTGATCGCAATGGCGAGATCCAAGCTCAAGGAAGGCGAGAAAGACGTTGGCTTCTGCCACCTTTTCATCGAACATCTCCAAGGAGTGGCCCTCGAATGGTTCTCCCGTCTAAAACGAAACTCCATTGGAAATTTCCGTCAACTCTCTTCGGAATTTCTCAAACAATACTCCATGTTTATGGATAGAGAAACTTCCGAGTTTATCTATGGAGCTTGTCCCAAAGAGAAGACGAATCTCTTCGAGATTTCATGAACAGGTTCAAGATAGTAATGTCGAGAGTCAGCGGGATCAGTGACAAAGTGGCGGTATACGCACTCAGAAAAATCCTTTGGTACAAGTCGATGTTCAGGAAGTGGATAGCTCTCGAAAAACATGCACTATTTAGGATGCACTTCATAAGGATACGGACTTTATCATCATCGAAGAAGAGATGAAAGTTCTATCGCTAAAACACAAACCTGCGAAGGCATCCTCGAAAGACTTAACTTCTGAACAGAAAGCGAAAAATAAGATCCCTCGTAANCGTGGGGGGGGGGGGGGGGGGGGGGGGGGGGGGGGGGGGGGGGCGCACAACTACACTGTCAATTCCCCGTATGAATACGGTAGGACATCGGGGAACACGTGGACGCGGAACATGTTGTATGACAAAAACACCTTCTGCGAGTTTCACCAAACAAAGGGTCACTCCACCGCAAACTGCAAAGTTCTCGAAGCAAGGTTAAAATCGAAAATGATCGCGGGGGAAATCTCAGACATAACCTGCATAAAAGACCTCATACGAAATACAGATCGGCCACTCAAGACCGATAAAGCACCCTCAGGAGATGCCATGTCTCAACTCAAGCGGATGGTAAACACGGAAGGAGGCCTGACGACAAAGGCAACGACTCTAATCGCCGCAGAGTGAATATGATCATCAGAGGGTCGTAATACTTTCGCGACACTGTCTCATCGATAAAAGCATATCACCAAAAGGCTAAGTCAAGCGCAAACTGTCCTAGGCCACTCGCATCGCAAGCGACACTGCAAATAACGCCATCACTTTCTAGGGGATCGACAAATCCTATAACGATCCTCTCGTGATCGACCTCGTCATAAAAGATCTCGAAGTCGCCAGGGTCCTCATTGACACAGGAAGTACCGTCGATATCATCTTCCGTGATATCCTCAAAAAGATGAACATCGACTTATCCGAGGTCACACTCGCTCCAAAACCACTCACGGGTTTCTCAGGAATAACTTCGATGACTCTAGGATCGATCAAACTTCCGGTGATGGCCAAGAAGATAACAAAGGTTGTCGATTTTGCGGTAGTTGTCCACCCTGCCATCTATAACGTGATCATGGGAACGCCATGGATAAACTCCATGAAGGCAGTCCCATCGACCTACAACTTGGGCATTAAATTCCCAACTCCCTACGGAATCGCCACAATCTGGGAATGCCAAAAACAGTCACGACTTTGCTTCCTAGGCGAGCATAAGCTGAGACAAGTCGCAATGACGCCCATGGCCGAACCCAAATGAATGAAGACAACTCGGCCGTCAGCCGAAGACACTTCGGAAAAAGATGCGACAAAATCCTTAATTCAAGCAACGGCTCAACCCGAAGGAAACAAGCAAGCTTCCGAGCTCAATAGTCTCGACAAAGTAACGCCCTCGACACCAGAGGGAATCGTCGACCCAACTATAGTCATCGAGACTAAAACGACCGACGCAACTCTGCCAAACGAGTAATCACTTACGGCAACAAACTGAACTATGAGATGGCTTGATCCTCGAAAGAGGTACCTAGGCAGCTCTTCGCAAGAGGAGTTCAGCTGTCCCCCTCTTTAAAAAAAGGGGGGGGGGAGTGGGTGTACGTATACTCATATACTCCCACACTTTGTACTCGACACTCTTCGATACGATTTCGTCAATAAATTTTTGCTTTTTTATTTTTCGAATAACCCAAAAACGGAAATCGTACGAGAAAACCTTTTTCAATTATAACGTGTTCATCGACACATTCTACCACAGGACGGAAAAAATTTCGGAAAAAGCGAGATGTCGCGAATTTCCGAGAAGCACAATGCCGAATTAGATGTAAAACTTCTAAAATTAATCGCAAGACTATCAAACTCCTATCAGGAAAAGAACAAGTACTTGTCCCAAATTCGCACCCGTCGATTGGCCCCGACGGACGAACTTATCACTCACCTTAACCTGCTCTTCGCGAAAAATGGGTTCTCATACATCCGACTAGGATAATAGCGCGCTATAAAAGAAATCCAAAATTTTAGTTAGCACTTCTTCACATGGCTGGACATTTTGTCCATCTCGAAGTCGTAGGAGTAGATGGAAAGCTGGGTGCGCCACAGAGCGCCCACTGAACCACGACATTCGCGGTACTATCTGAAGGACTGTTGAGCGCACTTGAACTGATCGAAGTCCGCCGCAAAATGAACTGAACGGTCGGCCCCAATTGAGGTGACCTCACGCTTTCCGCACCTGTACGCACGGCGAACCTGCGATGCTTGATTCCGCACCAAGTCCTTTTCACGAAGAGAAGCAGCTTTAACCTCCTTCTTCAGACGGAGGTTCTCTTCTTCAAGTCTCTCGTCCTTGAATCGATTCGTCTGCGCCTCCAAGTTGCTCGCCCTAAGGGCCTCGTCCATCACGTGCATAACCTGAAAAAAGGAATCCTTTAAAAAGTTAGGAGTGATGTCACTTGAACGATTGGAATCATATTGTGTACAAGAAAACTAACTCCCATGCAAAAAACGCGAAGCCTTCGCATATTGCCCCGACCTAACAAATCCCGCAGCAGCCGCGGGTTGATGAGTTGGGGCATCAAAAGAAGAAAGAAAGGCGTTAAAGTCTGACCCTTCTCCGAAAAGCGGCATCGAAAGTTGGCGCGGACCGCTTCCGTCTCCGCCGAGGAGATCGTGGAACCATGCCCCCTTAGACGGCCCTCTCATATCCTCGGTAATGCCGCCCCCATCAGTGGACGCACGCTCATTTCAGGGAGATCTCTCCCTCTCCAAGTCGGGAGGAAACTCGTGTAGGGTGAAGTCATTCATGGTCGGTTCTAGCTCCTCTTCCGAGATCGCGTCATACTGAATCCGATTCTTGTGATACGTAACCGCGTTGCGATCTCGCTGCGGGGAAAAGTAACCCCAGTAGAATGGACCACCTTGGAGAAGGTCCCTAACAACGTAAGCATCTCCCGGATGCGGGGGAAGGGGATCTAAAACTGCAAAACAAAAGAATTATCAAATATCAGCAAACAAAAAGATAATGGTCAGAGTATCAAAAGTGATACCTGCGGGACCCCATTTATGTCTAAAGGAAGTAATGTATTCGCCCTCGACAGAGGCACTGTCTAAACGAACAAAGAAGTATCGCTTGCTCCAATTGTTGAAATTGGACGTAAACGATCGGATCAGCGACATATGGTTCCTCGGCTTGAGGCAATATCGAAGCGGCAGATGCGTGGTCGTCGGGGATAAAAAATGCCACTAAATTGTCGACGCTTAGGTCCATTCCTCGTTTGTAACCCAAAACCAAGAGTCCAACTAGGTGTTGGAGACCGGTGGGCGAGAGCTGACCAATCGATAAACCATAGTGGTCCAAAAACTGGACTATGATCTCCGGAATAGGAAATCAGAGTCGGCAAAATAGCAAATGCGCCTCGTAGTACGTAATGAAACCACGAGGCGGAGAATCAACATCCTCTCCTACATTCGGAACTCCACCTCCTCCGGAACTTGGCAGAAATCCTAGATGACGGCGAGGAATGATTCTCGACACTCGCTCGGCCTACTTGCGTCCTTTTTGAAGATTGGTCTCTTCAGACACCATGAGTCGGGCGGTGGAGCTTCGATACCACACGTAACGCGCCAATATTCTATCGCTTCCTTGGGATCGACCGAGTGTTGCACGAAATGGATTTTCGGTACAACATCACCTTCCCGAACTCGTAGGCTTTCGGGATCGAAAATTGACGGCAAAACATTTGCGGAAACTAGATCGTTCGAAGCCATAACATAAAAGAGGAGAGAGAGATGGAAAGGATAAGGAGTTTGTTTTTACCTTAAGGAAAATTTTTCTTGTGAAAATGAGTAAGTGGAAGATTTGGAAAGTTATTTCTCTTATTTATTGAAAGAAGAATTTACTATTCATCTTTGGACTTTTTAGCCATCGATTGCGCCTAACTTACCTAACGAGCTCTAAAAGTTCACAAGAACATTCCATCGATTATTGCAAACTGGGGGCCTAACTGTTGGGGACAAAAATGGTCCTGAAAAAATCAATTCCTAAAAGCGTAACAGAAACATCGTCTCTCTTTCGAAAATAAAAATCGTGAGAGGATTTTCAATTCCGAGGCTCTTTCCATCTAGTCAATCTCCTGTCGACCAAATGTCGAAACTCCGCGTCTAGCAAATCATAGGCGACCGGTTTGCAAAATCCAGTCACTCGCGGGAAACTAAACGCGAAAATATCAAAATCAACGTCCGAGACCTCCGAGAGATCTCAATAAACGAGTTTCGGAGCGATAAGAAGTCACCGTAAACGACGAATAACTGTGTCATCTCGGAAATACGAGCAATACGGACAACGGCAAGTCTAGCCGCCCATTGGGCGACTATACTCGTGCCATGTCTAGTCACCCGTCGGCCGACTAGACTCGTGTCAAGTCTAGTCGCCCGTTGGGTGACTAGACTCTCAAATGGTCTAGTCGCCCAATGGCGACTAAACCCACGACACGTCTAGTCGCCCGGGCGGTTAGACCTGGGCAACGTCTAGTCGCTCACGGTTGACTAGACCACGTCCTCTCGATCATCTTCTCCTTTGAATCTCGGTTCGATTGTCTCTTGTTTCGTCTCGATTGGAGTTTCCGTTAAAGTTTTGTGGCAATAATCATAAATAAATTTTCTTTTCTTAGAAACTTCGTATCGATTGTATAAAACGATAATGGTTAACTCGAACACCAACATTGTCTTAACTATATGATCGATCATATCATTTCGCAAAACCGTCGCCGCGTAGTCGTACGAAGAACAATTTCACCGAAAGAAATCATAAAAGTCACTTAGTCGCAAAATGGTCCAGGAAGGCCCAAAACGCGATAAAAGTCCACTTACGATTTCGAAACAAGAATGATCCCAACTGCGTTAACGAAATACCTGAGTTCCGCAAAAGATACAAGGAAAATACGATAAAGTCAAAGTCTAAAGATAAATATGGAAAAATCGTAAAGATAAGGAATATTCTCGAAAAAGAGATATTTCCGCGAAAGAATATGCTCAAATGTAGGGCAGAAAAGGAAACAAGATCAACTTACGAAGGCATATAAAAGAGGGGCTAAGGAGAAGAACGAGAGGGAGATAGAGAAATTTCTTCACAACTCACACTTAGAGCTTTAGGTTTATTTTCGTTTTTGCTAGCGAGCTGCGTCTCAATTAGGTTTACAAGTCTTACGCTGTTAGAACTAGGATACTCACCGACAGCTCTCGCGACCACGGCTTTTCACCTGTTGTTATGCTCAACGCAAATTCAGAATAAGATCTCTATTGCTCTATTTTCTTTCGATTCTCTTTTACTTTTACTTCGTCGTCTGTTTTCTTCGTGTTTTTGATCTATCGTTGTTTGGCTTAGCAAAAATCCGGGACCTCAAGTAAAGTTAGGGTTTCTTGGCTTTCCTTCAAATACGATAATCGACAGTGCGAATTTCGGTTCCCATATTGATGCCCCTCTCTGAGATCCTATGGCCAAGAATAATTCCATCGTGCACCATGACGTGACACTTCTTCTAGTTGAGAACCAAATATTTCTCTTCACATCGTTCTACAACCCTGCAAAGATAGATAAACAGTTATAGAATGAAGAACCTTATACAATGAAATCATTCATAAGAAATTCCATGATTTCTTTAATTAAATCAGTAAAAATAGACATCATACAGCGTTGGAAAGTCTCTGGTGGATTGCACAGCCCGAATGGCATTCTCCGGTAAGCATATGTCTCATAAGGACACGTGAATATGGTCTTCTCTTGGTCTACCGAGTGGATAGGTATCTGAAAAAATCCTGAATAACCATAAAAAAAAACAGTAGTAAGGATGATTGGCAAGTCTTTCAAGCATTTTCTCAATAAAAGGAAGTGAAAAATGATTCTTTCTCGTGGTCGAGTTCAGCTTCCTATAGTCAATGCACATCCTATGGCCCGTGATTTTCCTGGTGGGAATGAGGGCATTCTTCTCATTTGTGACGACTGTTGATCCCACTTTTCTTTGGTACTATGTGAACTGGACTCACCCATGTGCTGTTAGAGATGGGATAAATCACACATGCGCCTAAAAGTTTCAGAATCTCCTTCTTGACAACTTCCATCAACTTAGGATTGAGTCTCCTTTGATGTTCAATTGAAGTCTTGGATTCGTCCTCCAAGTGGATCCTATGCATACAAAGATCTGAGGAAATACCTGTGATATCATCCAAAGAATATTCCAATGCTTGAAAGAAGTAAGGCAGTCTCAGCATTGTTCAAGTTATCATTGACAATCACATGGTATGTAGAATTGGGATCTAAGAAAATGTACCTCAGTCTTGCAGGTAGTGGCTTAAGTTTGATTTTTGGAGCTTTCAGCTCGCTCCAATCAGACTCTGAGCTCGCCACCAGTGCAGTAGATGTCGCAGGAGATGGCTCTTCGAGCTTGATGTATGCGACCTGCATCTGTATTGTTGGTGTTGAGTCCAACAATGTGGCAACCTCAGATGTATCCTCGTTCAGAGACCCATATTCACTCTCAATATGGGTCAAAGGTACTCGTAGTGGGTCCTCAGTGTACATTTCTTCAGCTGATTACTCAATCACATCAACAAGTGTGTCGACCCAACACGTGTGCCCATCAATGTTAGGCTTCTTCATGGATTTCTCAATGTTGAGCTTCATAGTCAACTTCCCAAGACGGAGGTCTATCAGATCGCTCTGCACGTCCATCATAGCTCTGACAGTAGATAAGAACGGTCTACCTAGGATAATAGGATCCTTGGGTTCTTCTTCAAGTTCCAGGACTATGAAATCTGTAAACACATAACCATCTCCAACTCCAACTGGGATGTTGTCTAGAATACCTACTGGTCTACGAATCGATTTATCTGCAACACCAATGATCTTTCTTTGGGCTTGTAGTTGGTCATATTCAACCGCTGAGATACATACAAGAGCATCACACTGACACATGACCCAAAATCGCACATACATCGCTCAAAAGTAAGCGATCCAATCATGCAGGGTAATACAAAAGGATTTGGATCCTCGCGTTTCTCTGGTGCGATGTTTTGTAGAGATGCACTACACTATGCAATAAGCACTGGCACACCCAACTCTAAGGTCATTCTATATGAGAGAATCTCTTTCATGTACTTTTTAAGAGAAGGTACCATATTTACTGCCTTTATGAAGGGCAACCGCACATGTAACTCGTCGACGAGATTCTTCAACTTTTCATACACGCGTACCTTGAGCCTTGATGGGGTATTGAAGGGTATGGATGCTTAGGGACATAAGGCGGGGGTGGTACTTAGTCATCCTCAACCTCCAATTGCTTTGTTTTATCATCTAAGCCAGGTGTGTTCACATCTGGACAACGGTCGGTCGATCCCTGTGCAGGGATTGGTCGATCCCTGTCTAACTGTCTAGATGCATTGGAAGTGTTTTTTGGCATGGATCGATCGATCCTCGTGTAGGGATCGGTCGATCCATGTCTAGCTGTCCTGGATGAATTTTGAACCTCTTTTCCACTTCGCAACGTGATAGCACTGCAACACTCTTTGGGGTTCTTTTCTGGTTTGCCTGATATGACGTCCGGTGGGGCTTTGTTGCTAGCAAAAGTCTGAACAACCTATGTTTCCAGCAACTTCATATGAGTACTCAATGTTTCGAACTTCCCATTGAGATCATTGTACATGTTGTCCAATTTCTGATTTATCTCTGCCGCGGACTTGGTCTGATTCTCAAACACTTGCTGTAGCATTTTCTTCAGATTACTATTGTGGGCAATTAAATCCACACTTAGATTTGTAATAAAGAAAAGGATAAGAAAGAGATCCGTGAGTTGAATACTATAAGAACTATTTGATGAATCGAATAATTGTATCGAGGTTTCTGAATATGTTTGATGGTTACAAAGAAAATGACGAACACGACTGATAAACTCTTTGATTACATGAATGAGATAGATAACTCAAATGTTAGTAGAATTCTAGGTATGTGATTCTGGCCCAAGAGACCTGCCTGTTCTTAAATAGCTAGCTCTGCCTCCTGAGACTGTTGTAGCAACCTCCGAAATCTACTCCTATATTCTTGGGATTCGCAACAACTCTCTTGACTAGGCCTATGATCCCTATGCTTTGATAATCCGAAACATGATTCTTCAGCCTCCGACTTTGGTCGTTCAGCAGAGACCTGAACCTATTCCTTCGAACAATAGGAGCCTTTACTCCATCTTGGTCTTTTATCTCTTTAGGTTAGTGGGCCTCTGTCATGATGGGATTTTAGCAGATAGGTCAATTCTAGGCCCAACAATTGCCCCAACACTTGAAAGGAGGTTCTGAGGTTTCAAGTGCTAAACCTAGTTACCGAAGGTTGACCTTATCTGCAAACATAAATGGTAGCTCCATATCTTTCTTGGAGATATCATTGATTTGAAATCAATGGTTGAGATGGTGCTTTGCCAAATCAAGGGATCAAATCAATGGGAAACTGAAAAGTCTTCTGCGATTTCCATGGCTTGAAGTGATATAAAGTAACAATCATTAACTATTATCTCATTATTCCACCTCTCCCACACGTTCCAAGGTAACTTCTCCTCTCTCTTTACTTTTTACTCTTATTTGTTTTTGATTTTAGAAATATTGTCTTCTCCATCAACTCTAGAACTCCTTCTTCTACAATTTCAGTCAAGCTTCGACTTTTCTAGATTAGGTATCTGTTTCGCGATCTCTTTTTTTTTTTTCTCATTCCCTTCGGTACTTCTTCCTCACTGTTAATGGACAAGCAGAGAGAAGGTTCTGGCAAAACTCAAATTCCTCTAACGGGAAAAGAGATTATGAAAATTAAGCAGGAGATTGGCGAGCAGATGAAGAAGAAAGACAAGTAGCCGAAAGAAGATGCTGGTTCCAAATGAGTTTCCAAACACGTGAAAAAAGAAGACAATTCTAAGACAATGGCTGTAGGCGGTTCCTCCTTCGGTCCTCATCAACCATCAACTCTTCAAGACAAAGAAATCTGCAACCTGATGGTAGAGGAGCTTTTGAGACCATGTGGACCAGGAGATAACCCAAAAAATGTTCCAGAAGGCTGGTTTTGTATGCACAAAAAATACATCACCAAATGCCATTTAAGATTCCCCCTTCCATCTTTGCTCTTAGATCTTTTAGATTATTACCATCCTTCTCTTCCTCATGTTAGCCCTTCAGTTATTTGTCTAGTTCATGGCTTTATTACTAGGTCTAAGGAGGAAGGTATCGACCTTAAGTTTAACCACATGATGAGCCTCTATATGATAAAAGAGAGCCCTCCCACAAAAGGAGCAGGGGGCACTTACTATCTTCCTGCTCGTCCAAGTCTTAATGTCTTCAATTTCTCCTCAAACGATGAAGATTGGAGAAAGAAATTCTTTTATGTCAAGATTAATTCGGCCACAGTTCCGATCGGTCGAAACCTCAAGAACTCGTGGTCTAGCATTACTGGTTAGGGACCTTATAGGAGAATCCCTCACCTCGTTCTTAAGATTTGATTACTAACTATTCTTATTGATAATGCATGTATCTCTGATCCTCATAGTCTAGCTCATTGGAATACATATCAAACCTCAAGGATTGGTAGTGTAATGACCCTCAATAAGAATTAAGAAACGGGCGAGATCCAATTAGTGGCCAAAAAAGGATAATAGCCAAGGAAATTAACTAAAGACGGTTTTAGTGAACGATTCGCGTATTGACGATTGAGAAAAGTATGAGTAAAGCCTCAGAACGGTTTTAGCATGAGAGAAGATTGTGGAGTTGAATGGTCGATATGAGTGTTAGAAAGTTTGGATGAAATATCTTTGCACCGGGAAAGTCTGCAGTCGGAACGAAAGTGACAGGAAATGAGAAATCAAGTATAAAGGACTTAGGATAGTAGCCATGGTCGAGACACATTTAAGATTGGTCGGAGAAACTTCTACTTAAGACCGATTGAAATGCTTGCTGAGTGAGAAACCGCAAAGGGTGTATACCGAATTGGCCGGATGGTGTGAAGTGGTAAGCAGAGTGCTAGTTTAGTTACATAAGAGAAGCCAAAAATTTAAAGTTGGAATCATGAAGAAGTAGCGGCACGGGAAGATTCCTTAGGAAATTTAGTGGATTGGAAACGCCGACGGATCATTCTAAAACATCCTAAATGATCGGAAAATGTGTCAGGAAGTTATCCGTGAGCTGACAGAGGTGGAATGGTCTTGGAAATAAATGGTGAGAAATTTTCTCGGAGAAAGTTGAGTTTTACTCGGAGAAATGGAATTTCCGACCATCTGGATGGTGTACGGGACAATCGGATCCGTGTAACGATCGTTCTGCACATCCGTATGCGCTCAGTCTGGAAGCAACTACGTCCGGATGGGTAATAGGCAATCTTTTTGCATGCCTTCATCACCTTCCTGGCTGGCTGCTTCAGTAGAAGCAGCTGGACACGTGTCAGCAGACGGACCGAGCAGTGTGTCTTGCAGCTTCTACCGGCCCGACACCTCGTGCTTGCAGACAACAAGCATTTGCTCGTGCCAAACCTTGCCCATCGAGTCTCCAGCCCTATATAAACCCCTTAGGACCGTGTTTTAAATTCTCCAACCGTAGAAAAAACCCAAGAAAAATGTGATCCGACCGTGAAAAACCTTATCCGACCATAGCAGAATCCTGCCCGATCGTAGCATAACTTGTTCCGACCGTAGAAAAACCTGTCCGAGCAAGAAATTCTCAGGTAAGAACTTCCAGCTTTAGTTTTTCCTTAGCATTTGGTAACCTAAGAGTGGAAATAGGTTCGGATCCCATTTCCGACTAACGGAACAGGGGGAAAACCTTTTTTGTTGATCTAAACTACAAGTTTAGAAGTCCGAAACTCTGCCGAAATTTCTGTCAGAGCTAAACCTTTCCCGGACCCAATTCGACCACTTTATATGGACCCTAAGTTGAGTCTCGGTTATAGGATGGATAGTTAGGTGCGGCTAGCACCTGCAAAACAAGAGTACTATGTGTTGCATGTTGAATTGTAAAATGATGATTGATGGCATGATGTTCATTTGATATTTGATGATTTTTCGTGATACATGCATGCTATAAGAGATATTGGGTTATATCGTTCGGGCTTTGGCTCAAAGGGTATAACACGTATGTGTAGGTATCGTATCGGGTTTGCTTGGTGAGGAGCCCCAGATGTAATGGTGTTGTTGACAGTTTTGATGGTTAAAGGGACTCCTCTACCCGGTGATTTGGATGGGAATTGTCCCTAGCCAGACACTGAGCACTGCCCGAGTTGATCTCCGGGGGTTGCTTGCTGCATGATGATGCAGTTGGGATGTGAGCTACCATAAGCTTCGTGTGTCTTTGTGAATGGCTTATGGTGGTCTCACAGTGGTGATAGACTCTTGCCGGGCATCGTGAAATCTTGGGCTCAGAGTGAGACCCTGGATCGACCCGACAATGTGCCTAACCTAGAGAATATGTGATGGATTATGGATTGTGGAATGTGGATTGTGGATTGTTAAGTATGGATTGTGGTTGATGGTGGGTGAAATAACCAATGGCGAGGGGAAAGCCTCGATGATCCAACGGGATCATCCACTCTCGAGGGAGTGGATGTGTGTTGCATTGCAAGATATTTATTTGAGTGCTATGCTTGGGTTACTTGATGGTTTATTTCTGCGATGCATGAATAATGATTGATTGATTGTTTAATGACTACTGCATATGGGGGGGGGAATGACTAATCGTTAGGGAACCCGACTCATTGAGCAAATTAGTTGCTCATTAGACTCTTTGTTTTGCAGGTAAGCCTTAGTGGATATCTGTTGGGTTAAGGAGCAGTGCTGCTGTCGTAGCGTTTAAGCCTTTTGTAAATGAGTATGTATTTTAATAAGTAACGATTTAGAAATGGTCGACCGTATATATGTTTTATGTATTTGAATATAAGTATTATATGAATAACATATGTTTGCCAAATGCTTGAGTTCATATGGTACTAGTCCTCGTCCGGGACGAACCAACTAGCGGATCTGAAAGCGAGTTACAAAGCCTTAATTTAGGTTCGTTAGAATACATGTTCTCAAATATTTGATCTTGAGATTTCGGATTTGTTCTGGTAACCTCGAGTCGAGTGTTTGGGAGCATAGTTGCAACATCTTCAGTCGAGACATTTTGTTAAGGTTAATTGGTTTGTTGTGCATGTTTTTGTTTGATTGTTGCACGGCAGATTAGTTGACTTTGACCTAATCCTGATCGGGGGTGTTACAACGAAGGTGGTATCAGAACACGGTTTTGCATGTTCACATGGGACTCTGTTTTCAAAATTTTTATCGAGTCAAAGGTGTCGAAAAAGGTAGTTTAGGAAGCCATCATGCTCTTTTTATTAGGTAAGTTGGGATTAGGACTTACCCTTGGTAATAGTGCAAAATGTCTTCAAGATGGTTTGATGGTAAAGAGACAGAGTAGACTCTAGAAGTTGATTAAGAACGTGATTTAGTAAGTGTAGAATGGCACCTTGACATGGAGACGTCCCACATATATGGAATTGTATATGAACCTTCATAGCCTCACAAGGGCTCAGATCCAGGTTAGTTGGGTTTTAACTCATTGGATGTTGATTGAAATGCATACCTTGTGTGTTGATTGATTGATTGCATAATAATATTGCACGGTAGAATTGCATGATAGAATAATATGGTAGAAGTAAATGTTGTGTACGTGATGAGAAAGTAAAATTAGAGTTTGGTTGATTGAAAAGTTATTGCGAAATTGTTAGGTGACGGAATCACCTATGTTTCGTTCGGCACCCGCGAAGGTGTCGTTAGGTTTCTTGGTATGGTTAGGACTAGTTGAGTCCTACAAAGCTTTTGTGAAAATAAAAGCGTAAGTGTGAGCCGTTAGGAAACCTTACCCTAAACCTTCATTCTAAGCCGACGATGATGATTGATCACGAAAGTATGATGTTGGAATGTAACAAAGTTGAGCCTTGGTATTAAGTATGAGGAAACAGTGAGGAGGATTGCAAATGGAATATTGAGGCATTAGAAAAGAAGACATGAGATATGGATTCGAGTTAAAGAAAGTTTGTGGGGAGCAAAAAAAGACGACAAATGCTTGGAATAAGATAGAGACAAGATTGTTATCGAAGACATGAATTAAGAACAAATTTTGAGAGTATGATGGTGGATGTAATGTCAATTGGTGATCGTGGCATTAAGTTAGATACGATGAAGTAGTCTTGGGAAAATTGATGAAGGAATGGAAAGACGAAAGACGAAGGCGTGTTGAAATTAGAACTGCCATATGTGATCGACTACATATGGGGTAAAAGCTAAAATAAAAGGAAAGAAGATGTGATTCCGACCATGGAGAGGATGATATAGTAAGTTGAAGGAGGATTTAAAGAATCATGAACTTATAAGTTATGGTGCAAGATGAGAAGTAGATATCAAGACATGACATAACTCCGTCCATGGGAAATAAGAATCGAGTGACGAAGAAGACTGGAATAATGGAAGTGAGAAAGATTTTTAGAAGAGTTGAATATACTGTGGATAGGATACCATGGTATAACAGATGGAAGTCGAGGATGGAAACTTAAGTGCTACTACTAAACAAGAAAGTATCCAAAGGAATAAGACAAGGGCTCGGTTAGATGGTGCGAGTTTTCAAGTTGAGATTTTGAAGGAGGTGTTGGTCTATAACGTATCATTAGAAAATTTAAAAGATTGAAAATGTTGTTCAATCAGTCTAAATTAAAACACAAGGAAGTGTAGGAGAACATGATAATAAGAAGTAGAAGATATAAGCGGAGCAAAAGGCGGATATTCACATACATTATAATGGATAAGAAGGCTTGTTGGAGAATGTTGAAGAAGACTGAGGTGTTAATAGATAAATTCGAATCGACAATGTTGAAATAGTCTATGATTAGGAAACCATAGGGAAAAGTCTACAAAAGATGAATGTGATGAGGAATGTATGGGAATAAATATGGGGATAACACGGAGTATATGGAAGAAGATGTTAAAGGTTAGGATGAGAAGGAAAGAGTGGGAATGAGAAGAATCATTACAAATGTTGAGGAGTGAAGGAAAATGCAGTATGAGGGCGAGAAAGAACAATGAATCTAGAGGTGTAGTTGTAACATCTTTCGTCAGGTGAAAGGTTAAGGTTCCTTGATTTGTCATGCATGTTCTTATTTGATTGTTGCACGACCGATTAAGGTAACTTTGACTTGATCCAGACTAGAGGTGTTACAATGAAAAGGTAACTAGGAAAAGGTGATTAGAAGGAGAAATATGTTAAAGGGTTTGTGCGATGGAGCAATGAAATTGAAGTAGTTGTAGCATCTTCAGTCAGGTGAAAGGTTAGGATTTCTCGATTTACTGTGCATGTTCTTGTTTGATTGTTGTACGGTGGATTGAGGGAACTTGATCTGATCCGAGCTGAGGGTGATACAACGAAGTTGTTAAGTGATAGGAAGAAGAAAGATGATCGAGTGGAGATGCAATCGACGAAAGTTCAAGATTATAAAATCATATGGGTAGAGTGCGAAGTAAATTGGGTTTTAAAGATTGAATGAAGTAGACGGATTAAGTGGTAGTAAGGATGAAAGTGCTATAAAAGCCGAACAAATAAGAAGAAAGGACGGGAAAATGGAATGATATTGGCGAAATGGAATGATCATGATCAAGGAAAATGGGAATGGAAGTTAATATGATCAGTCAAGATAATGAAAGGTATTCTTCAAGAATTCGAGGACGAATTCTTTTGAGGGGGGAGAATGTAATGACCCTCAATAAGAATTAAGAAACGGGAGAGATCCGATTAGTGGCCAGAAAAGAATAATAGCCAAGGAAATTAACTAAAGACAGTTTTAGTGAACGATTCGCGTATTGACGATTGAGAAAGGTTCGAGTAAAGCCTCAGAACGGTTTTAGCATGAGAGAATGTTGTGAAATTGAATGGTCGAGATGAGTGTTAGAAAGTTTGGACAAAATCCCTTTGCACTGGGAAAGTCTGCAGTCAGAATGAAAGTGACGGGAAATGAGAAATCAAGTCTAAAGGACTTAGGATAATAGCCATGGTCGAGACACAGTTAAGATTGGTCAGAGAAACTTCTACTTAAGACCAATTGAAATGCTTGCGGAGTGAGAAACCGCAAAGGGTGTATACCGAATAGGCCGAATTGTGTGAAGCGGTAAGCAGAGTGCTAGTTGAGTTACATAAGAGAAGCCAAAAATTTAAAGTTGGAATCATGAAGAAGTAGCGGCACGAGAAGATTATTTAGGGAATTTAGTGGATTGGAAATACTGACAGATCATTCTAAAACATCCTAAATGATCGGAAAAATGTTTCGGGGATGATCCTTTAGGATATGTTGTTGGGGTCAAAAACGACAACATCGAAATCAACGCCTGAAACTTCTAGACGACTCCGAGAGGCCCCGAGATACAAACTTCGAGACGAT
>OVAN01010248.1:0-15958 GCA_900406275.1 Anastatica hierochuntica | reverse complement strand
GAGTAATGTCCAAGCTTTGCTTTGTACTCGTTCTTGGATATTTGGCTACACAGTTGATAATGAAGGTAACTACTATTATTTCTCATACTTGATTGTCATATAATTATTGATAGTTTCTTTTGTGAGTTGTGTAGATGAAAGCGAGACGGTTGTTATCCGATCGGATCCAACTAAGATGGGAGAACACAAAGAGGACGAATGAAGAACACAACATTGCGTTTTGTAGTAATACAAATTTTATTTGTGTTTATCTCACAATGCCTCAATCTGATTACAGTTTCCTCAAGCTACCTCGTAATCTCGAAGAACTTCAAATCCTTAGGTGATTTTCTAAATTCCATCGTTTCCACAACTTAATTTCTTCTGGGTTTTCAGAAAAATGCAATCTTTTTGAATTCAGAGACTTGATTTTGGAATTTTAGGATTCTAGATTTTGAATCAATGTTTTGGGTTTTGCTCTGTGTGTGTGTGTTTGCAGAGATAATCTAGAGATTTAAACAAGTGATTACACAGTTCAAGTTCTTGTTGGGTATTGTATTGTATACATCTTTATGCAGACGTTCATGATTCCTGTAACTGTGTTCATGTCTTTACTTGTTAGTGCTTTCTTTGAATTTTTAAATCATAATTATTAATTAGATTAATGGATTTTTGTTTGATAGTTTTAAAATCACATAATTATTAATTATTTAGATTGACAACCAAAAACATGTTTAGTGTAAAAAATTATTAAAAGTATGTAAAAATATGTAGGCAATATGATGTTTGTGATGAGTCAACCCATTAAAACCATCAACCCATTTAACACTCAAGTCAAATGGGTATGGATTGGTTTGGGTTGGTTTAACCATTTTGACACCCCTACATGTCGACCTCTGAAAATACTCTAACAAAGACTGTTATTATTGAAGCAAAAGACAAGGTCTCCTTGTTTCAATACTATCTACACTAAGATATTAGCTGTATGTAGTAGAGTACATATTTGTACATACGGTTTAGAGTTTGTTACAGAGGTATAGAGAGTTTGTTAGAAAGATATACTTGTATATATACTAAAACGTGTACAGAGTTCATAATGAATGAAGAAACATTTTATTTAATCACTTTCTTCTAATATGGTATTAGAGCGTGAGCTCAGCTCAAATTCGCGATCACTTCTTTGACCTTAGATCAACGGAATCGAATTTGTTGTTTATTTCTCCGGTTCTCTTCCGATCATCTTCTTCCGCTTTTCTTTTTGTTCTGATAATCTTCGTTCTCACCACTCTCTTGTTGATTCTAGCTTCGGTTCACTTCAAATTTATCAGATATGTTCTGAAATTGAATTAAATCGAACAAGAATGGTGAAACAGAAATGAAAATAAATTATCGAAGCTCAACACCAGATGCTCGGGAGGAAAACTCACCGAGGCATCGCGACCGTATCCAGAGATCTCCATTTCAGCAGGAAGCTTCTGGATCTAGATCTACTGGACGCGTTGCTACTCGTCGGTCTCCACCTCCAATCTCAGTATCGAATATCTTTCAGGTATCTGATTCTCCAGATAATCAACACAATCCATATTATCTTCATAGCTCAGATCATCCACGTCTAGTTTTATCCTCTGAACTACTAGATGGATCAAAATATGAACTCTGGATTGTTGCCATGACTATTAGCTTAGAAGCTAAGAACAAGATAGCATTCATCGATGGCTCTCTGCCTAATCCAGGTGATACTGATCCGCTCTCTAAGATTTGGTCTAGATTTAATAGTATGGTCAAATCCTGGCTTCTTAATTGTGTAACTAAGAAGATTTACACTAGCATTCTATATCAAAAAGGCTACTGATATATGGAAAGATCTACATACTAGATATCATAAGTCTAACTTGCCAAGGATCTACAAGTTGAGACACCATACTCATTCTCTAAGACAAGGAAGTCTTGATCTCTCATCATATCATACACTTACACAAACGTATTTGGAGGAGTTATCAAGTCTACAAGTAAGTGCAAGGACTGTTGAAGATCTTTTAGCAGGAAAGAAGACAAACAAAGTTATAGATTTCTTGATGGGGCTGAATGAAAGTCATGATCGTATTCGTAGTCAGATCTTAATGAAGAAGAGCTTACCTACTCTATCTGAGGTATACAACATTCTTGATCAAGAAGATTCTCAATGATCTACCAGAGTTCAACCTCACAGTGGTGTGGAACCAACTGCTTTCCAAGCTTCTAGTACTTATGGAAACTCTCAGAAGACAAGACCAGTTTGTACTCATTGTGGTGGTATTGGTCATGTGGTAGACAGATGTTACAAGAAATATGGTTATCCTCCTGGATTCAAATCAAAATAAAAGTCTCAAAATGAAAACCAAAAACCATCTGTCAATCTTCAAGTTCCACCTGCTACAAACTTGGCTCTTAATACTAAAATGTCTGATTTGGTGTCTACTCCAAAGCAAGATGATAAAGAGAATATAGCTCCTGTTTCTGCTGCTCCATCTGCTATGACACCAACTCAACTCCAATAATTCATTTCCTACTTCAACTCTCAACTCCATAATCAAAGCATTACACCAACAAAGAGGGATCTCATGCTTCTGCTTTAGCCGTACCATCCACTTCTAAAGTGTCTGATACATTTCTTCATCTCTATAACTTTCCCTTTCATAGCATGCCTTTTGTGCTTTCTCTTGGAAATGCTTTGGTTTCTAGTGAATCTTGGATCATAGACTCGGGGGCTACTCATCATGTATGCCATATTTCAACTCTCTTTTCATACTTAACCCCTTTGACCAATACCTTTGTTACTTTGCCTTCAGGCATAACTGAGAGCATTGTTGGAATAGGTTCAATTACACTTAGTGAAAAATGTATTGTTTGTTCCTAATTTTCAAATTTAACTTGATGAGTGTTAGTTGTCTCACTAAAGATTTAGGATCCATGGTCAGTTTCACATCCACTTCTTGTTTCATACAAGATCTTTCCAAGCATTGATGATTGGCATGGGTAAAGAAGTGCCAAATTTTTATGTTTTGGAGTCTGGTTCTTTAATTCCTGCTTCAGCTTTTTTCAGGTACTAAGATTGCATGTAACAATTGTGTGAGTATTGATACTTGGCATGCTCGTTTTGGTCATCCTGCATATTCTAAAGTTGATTTGCTTTCTAATGTTTTAAATTTGAGTCCAAATAAATCTAAAATAAGTCCTCATTGTAGTGTATGTCCTATGGCTAAGCAAAAACATTTGTCTTTTCCTGATTCTATGAATATAAGTAAAGAACCTTTTGCCTTGTTACACATTGATATCTGGGGGTCCTTTTTTTGTTTCAACTCATGAAGGGTATAAATATTTTCTCACCATAGTTGATGATTATAGCAAAGCTACTTGGGTTCATTTGTTGAAATATAAGTCTGATGTGTTCGTTGTGTTTCCTGCTTTTATCACTTTAGTAGAAAACCAATACAATAGGAAAGTCAAAGCTGTTAGGTCTGACAATGCTCCTGAACTTTCCTTTGTAAATTTTAACAAAGACAAAGGTATCACTCCCTTTCATTCCTGTCCAGAAACCACACAGCAGAATTCCATAGTAGAAAGAAAACACCAACATATCTTAAATGTAGTCAGGGACTTGTTGTTTCAATCTCACATTCCCATCCAATATTGGGGGGAATGCATTCTTACTGCTGTGTTTTTAATCAACAGATTACCCTCTTCTAAACACAAAAACCAAACACCTTTTGAGTTACTCACAGAAAACCCCCTTGATTATCAACAACTCAAAACTTTTGGTTGTCTTTGTTATAAAAGTACTTCCCTAAAATCTAGATCTAAGTTTGATCCAAGGGCCAAAGCTTGTGTCTTTATTGGTTATCCTTCAGGATACAAAGGCTACAAACTTCTAGACATGGAAACCAATAACATTTCTATTTCCAGGCATGTTATTTTTTATGAAACTATCTTTCCTTTTGATCTTTCCTCTCTTCCTGACAAAATGAAAGATTTCTTTTCTAATTCTGCAAATGATCCTAATGTTATTTTTCCTTTTGCAAAAACATCTTCTAATGATTTGTTGACTTTAGCCAAATCATCTTCTGATGAGAGTTTTCCTTTGGCAATCTCATCACAGAGAATTCGGAATAAACCTTCCTATTTGCAGGATTATTTGTGCCAAGAAGTTAATTCTTTGTATCCTCTCTCAGCATATTTATCATATGCTAAGCTTTCTTCCTTTCATTCCATTTTCATCAATGTTCTTCTGGTTCCTACTCCCCATAACTTTTCTGAAGCAAAAAGATCTAAAGAATGGTGTGGTGCGGTAGATGAGGAGTGTGAGTCTGTAGAAGGTCTTGAAACTTGGGAAGTTTGCTCTCTACCAGATGGAAAGGGAGCTGTCAGCTGTAAATGGGTGTTTAAATTGAAACTACATGCTGATGGATCTTTGAAATGTTATAAGGCTAGGTTGATGGCTAAGGTTTACACACAACAGGAGGGTGTGGACTTTATCGATACCTTCTAACAAGTAGCCAAGATGGTCACAGTCAAGGTAGTTCTGGATATGGCTGCAAAGAGGAACTGGTTTCTACATCAACTTGATGTTCCTAATGCTTTTCTCAATGGAGAGCTCGCAGAGGAAATCTATATGGATTTACCTCCTAGATATGCTGCAAGACAGGGGGACTCTCTTCCCACAAATGTTGTGCTCAGACTCAAGAAATCCATTTATGGTCTTAAAGCCAACAGACAATTGTTTCTAAAACTCTCCTCAATTCTAAAGACTCTTGGATTTCAAAAGATGATTGGAGATCACACTCTCTTCTGTAGTTATACTGACATAAGCTACACCATCCTCCTTGTGTATGTTGATGACATTCTTATAGCTAGCACTCATGAGGATGCAATCTCTTCCTATATTCATCAGATCAAGTCTCATTTCAAGATTAGAGATTTGGGTCAACCTAAATTTTTTCTTCGTTTAGAGATTGCAAGATCATCTGCTGGCATCACAGTTTTACAACACAAGTATGTCCTAGATATTCTTATAGATGCATGTCTTTTAGGTTGCAGACCCTCCTCTATTCTAATGGATCCTAACAACAAACTATCTGCTCAATCTGGAGAAGCTTTTCCTGATGCAGAACCTTACAAGAGACTTGTTGGCGAGCTGCTTTATCTTACTATAACTCGTCCGGACATTTGCTTTGTTGTTAACAAGCTCTGTCAATACATTGCTGCTCCAATAACTTCTCATCTTCAGGCTGCTCACAAAGTCCTTCATTATCTTAAAGGATCCATTGGTCAAGTCATTTTCTTTTCTTCTCAAGGAGATTTTCATATCAAAGCTTTTAGTGACTCTGATTGGACTCAATGCCCTGACACTCGAAGATCTGTTATAGGTTTCTGTTTTTTTCATTGGAGATTCTCTTATTTCTTGGAAAACCAAGAAGCAAGATGTTGTTTCTAAATCTTCCGTTGAAGCTGAATACAAGGCCTTATCTGATATAGCCTCTGAAATGGTTTGGCTTTCAAGGATGCTTACAAATTTGAAGGCTCGTTCTCCTTCTACTCTTTTGCTTTACTGTGATAGCACCTCTGCTTTGAATATTGCAAAGAATCCTTTTTTTTACGAGCGAACAAAACATATCAAAGCTCAATGTCACTCTATTCGTGAGAAAATTGAAGCTAGTGAAATCAGGACACTTCATGTGTGTTCTGAAGATCAATTAGCTGATATTCTCACTAAGCCTCTTTATCCTACACTCTTTAACAAGTTCAAGACCAAGATGGGTCTTCTCAATGTATTGACGCCATCTTGAGGGAGACTATTAGCTGTATATAGTAGAGTACATATTTGTACATACGGTTTAGAGTTTGTTAGAGAGGTATAGAGAGTTTGTTAGAAAGGTATACTTGTATATATACTAAACAATGTACAGAGTTCATAATGAATGAAGAAACATTTTATTTACACACTTTCTTCTAATAAAGCACAAACTTGAAGTTATCGATAGAACCACTCGAAATCAGAGGTTATAATGTAAGAAAAAAACAACTGGGTTACCGTAACTCGATGCTGATTGGAAGGTTATACGATATTATTGAACCTAAGATACGTCATGTCATACCCATGGTAGAAAATGCTCGTATGATGTGGAAGAGCTTATAGACTCGATTCTTTGCTTGTTTGATTCTCTTAGTGAAGACAACTCTCGCATATATGAAGGAAGAGGTTGAGGTCGTGGCAGAATAAGATCATCCCTCTAGAGCTAACAATGCTCAAGCTGTAGATCCAACCTCATTCGAGCTTTCTCTTGGAATTAACAAAGACACATGAAATGTCATTGTGAATTTGTTAAACTTGAAACCTCAATTTCAACCAGAAAATTTTCTGGTAATGTTGATGTTCTTTTATACTATAGAGCATCACATAATATGACATGTGATAATGATCTCCCAACTTATCTTGAGGAAATTTCTTATTGCATTTTGGTCCAGACTATTGGAAGTATTTTGAATCTTGGGAAATCCCCTAGGTTCGGAAGCAGTAAGACAAGCCTTAAGTCAAAAGCAGGGAAATGCCGATAAAGCAGGAAACCGAGAGTAGAGATGTTAATATGGGTATTAGTTTCTGGGCTTAAAAGGGTTTTTACTGATTTTTAAATTCTTGTGTGTATCCATTTATTAAATGGGTTTAAATTAGTTAACCTTTTAAAACCCGTTTATCAAAAGGGTTTTGAATATAAATAGACGGGTATCTTAAACCCATGTATATTTATTTAATATTTAAAAAATGTTTAGACTAGCCTAAATAAACAAAAGTATTGATTTTTTTTTCTGAAACACATTCGTTTTACGAAGAAAAAAGTTCTCGAGAAAGCTTCTTTGACTTTAAACTATTTTTTTGGAAAAACACGAAATCATGTTTTTTTGGCAAGAAAACATGGAATCACGTTTTCCAAAACACGCGGAATCACATTTTGCAGAAAACGTAGAAAAAATTTTTGGCAGGAAAACTCGAAATCGCATATTTTGCAGAAAAACACAGAATCACGTTTTTGGCGGGAAAATGCAGAATCTCATTTTTTGCCGGAAAACGCAGAATCGCGTTTTTGGCGGGAGAACGGAGAATCGAGTTTTTGGCGGGAGAACGAAAAATCGCGTTTTTGGCGGAAAAACTCATAAATGCATTTTTATCGGAAAACAAAAATCGTGTTTTTCGCGGGAAAATACAGAAATTAAGTTTACCGAAAAATGTAAAATTAAGTTTTGGTCGAGTAGACGCATAATCGCATTATAAGCGGAAAATACAGAATTGTATGTATAATTGGTGAGAACAAAATAAATTAAATAGTTATTATGAAATTATATAGAGATTATATGAGTTAAATGACTTTAAAAGAATCTAAATGGGTACGCGTAATATATATGAGCCTAAATGAGCAAACCCTAATAGACCTTAAAACGAAATGGATCTTAATGGGTATGGGTCTAAACGGATTTGAGACTAAATGGGATGGGTTTAAATGGGGACGGGTAGCTTATTTAACATCTCTAACCAGGAGTATGCCTCTGAGCAGGAAGTCGGACGACTATTCCATCCGAGAAAAGGAAATCCTAAGGAAAAGGAAATATGCTTTAATATCTAAGGATATAAATGGTTTTCCTAATTCTAAGGGATAGTCATTGACAAATCACAATAAATACTAGACCTAAGGGTCCATACAATATATTCACAAAAAATTCTAGAGACTAGACATTAGGTTAAGAGAACACGATCTTTATAAGGATTCTAGGCACCCAAATCGCGTTGTATCTTGCTTCTCGTGATCAATACAAAACGTCTTTCTCTGTTTCCATTACTTTTGGTTAGTATCTCTTTATTCCGTAGTACTTCCAAAGAACATCCCCAAAAACATTCATAACAGTTTGGCACTAGAAGGATGGAAGCATACAATCACAACTACGTGACAATGGCTTATTATAACACCGACAACACGATCACGACGCCCATACTGATAGACCCAAGCTACGATGAGATGATATCTCAGCTGGAAATCCTACAGAAGCGACTCGGAGAGGTGAAGCAGTCGAGGAGAGATCAGAACCCGTCGGGTGCGACGCGAACATGGGTACAGAGCTCCAAAACCTTAAGCAGCAGATGGAAGCATACACGAAGAACCTCTAAGAAGATGTAAAACACCTTCAGCGTTTGGAGCTCGAGAATGAAACTTTGAGGGAAATAAACTCCACCCTGACGGCCAGCCAAACAGTGGTGCAGAGGTTTAGAGTACCCATACCCAAGATGCAGGCTATAGATACTATTGTGGGTGATTTTCGGATGTTCATTAGAAAGAACTACGGAAGCTGGAAGACAATGAATGTATGAATTTTGTGTTTCGACCTAGGTCAAAGAGATGAAAAGATGTGTTATTATTCTCTTAAGACTTAGGGTTTTTCGGATCCCTTTTCCTAACCTCCAAGCTTATATTTATACATGGAGTTCATCGTTATCTCCTTCAAACTAGGAGATATCGTATCTATCTAAACAAACTTACATGATTATCTACTTATTTAACAGATAAGATAAACATTAAATAACGGCGGCTGGCTTCGGGCCTCTGGCCTTTCTATTATGTCTGGCTTCTTGCTTCGCGAGGGCGTCTGGCTTCCTGCGTCTGGGTATTCCCCTGTCTTATGGTCTTACTGCTGTACTCCATTCAAACCAGGGGGAATTCTCAAGGCTCGAATTACTCCCAACAGTTTTCCCCTTATTGCAAGGTTTGATCCGAAGCTGGGAAATAACATGTTTCCCTCATTGCTTTGGTAGGAAGTCACATATTGCTTGGCCATTTGTTTTTATGAATTCATGCTACTTTGAACCCCTTAGATTTCTGCTTGCTTCCAACCGGAATATCATTGATTAAAGTTACATTTCTGTAGGGGGTCATTACTGCTTTCTGATATCTTTCTTTTGCCTTCAGGACCTTTGAATTTCAAATTCGTAACTTGTGGAGAATTTTGGAAATTGTTGAGATGATCTCGGCCGTCTGTTTAGGTTACATCAAGATTTTTGAAGAAAAGTAACAGATTACTTTGAGATCCGCGCTATCCCATCATTTCGCGCGTGTAGGTAGCCTCACCTCTTTCTCTTTCTTCTTCAACATTTTAATTTATTTTCTTCATTCTTGCATTTTCTCTCTATTCTCTTTCCTTGTTTTTGCGAAAAACTTCCTTTTGGAATCCACATTCGAGCTCTATCCCATTCAAGATCTCAGGTTAGAATCTCCTTCTCCTTCTCCTTTTTCTTCTTTTAGGCTAGGATCCAAAGGATATATTTAGGGTTTAGGGTCCACTTAGCTTCTAGATTTTTTGCCCCTTTTCGAACCCTAGATCTGAAAACCCAGACCTTCTTAGGTCACAATGTCCAGCTCCGCCGAAGAATTCTCGCTTGTAGCTTCATTATCTGTTGGTGGGGTCCTGAAAAGGTATCTAATTAGAACTAGTCCCTCTTCGGAAGTTGAAGGATCTTTGGAGGACCTAGAGATCCAAGATGTCACCGCGAGACCTCTTCGCGCCTCTGTGGGTCCTTGTTCTTTGAAGGTGGGCCCCTTATCTTCCGTCGACTCTGAGCTTCTTGAGGCTTGGAAACAACAATACTCTCTTGAAGATCGTCTGAGATTGCGGGTGGCCAAGGACGGTAAGAGGGCTTATGAGAATCTCGAGGATGAGATTGCAATGTACGAAGGTTACTTCGAGGCTGGCTCAGGGGTAGGATACCGACTCTGGTGGTGAAAGTCTCGGAGCACTTCGGTATTTTCCCTTCTCACCTGAACCCACCTTCCTGGAGGACTCTCACTACCGTTCAGGTCCTCAATGACTTCCACGGGCTTGACGTGGGCATCAACAAGCTCCTATACGCTTATTACTTCTCCCATGTATCTCTTGGCGAAGGCATATACTATTAATGGTCAAGGAGCTAGAAAAGAGCAAGAGGAAGGGAGCAGGCTTTGCCAAGAACTGGGCGCAAATATTTTTTTTATGAAAGTTGGGTTGACGGTTGGCTTTTCGACCTTCTGGAAGTTCACTGGTAGGTCTAGGATGTTTCCCTTTTTATGGCGTTCAGACTTGGTGCTAATCTAGTGATCTTTTGTTTTTGTAGAGGTACCAGCGGAGAAATCAAAAGAAGGCATGGAAGGTGCTGAGGAGGCTTGGGAGATTCTAGTTGAAGAGAGGAGTATCCCATTCTTGTTGAGCGAAGAAGCACTAGACCAGAGCAGCATCAGGGATTTGCCCACTACTTCGAGCTTTGCTTTCAATCTCCTTTCTTTTGCTAACTTCTTTTCGCTTTTTAGGAAATATGGCAGGATTCAGATCCAAGGCGCTGGAGGATTTCAAGAGGGTTCCGGCAGCGTGGATGGCTAAGCTAGAATCATGGAGCAAGACTCCAGAGGTGGTGGAGATCTTGGAGTCTCCTTCTACTAGGTCCAAGAGGAAAGGGACTCAGCTTCATCCTCCACCAAGAAGCGGAAGAGTATTCCTGCCATGGTCTCCTCCTCCTCTGCCGGTGATCTCGATGGTGCTCTGAAGCACCTGCAAAGCTCTGTCTTCCCTTCAGTTCCCTTCAGCCGTCCCAACTCTGATAATCTAGGGATCCTTGACCATGTCCAGAAGGGGGGTGATTAAGGTAATAAACCTGCCCCTGGCCTCTAATTGGTCCTCTGTTTTTTGGCTAACCTTCCTTTGCTGTATTCTTCACCTGGCTGCCTCGCTCTTCCATTCTACGGATCAAGTTGCCTCGTAGGTGATTTCTACTAGGAAGGCCCAAGTGGAAGACTACCTTGCTAAGCTGAAAGCAGAGAAGGATAGGTCTGCTGGCCTAGAGAAGGAGCTGAGGGAGATTAAGGGGCTAGCCCATGGATTGGAGTCTCAGAACCAGAAGGCAAAAGAGAAGGTGCTCTCCTTGACGGAAGAGAAGAAACTCGTGGAGCAGGAGGTTGCTGGTCTGAAGGCGAAGGCGGCCACATTTGTAGAGGAGATGACCATTGCCGTTAATCGTGCAAAGATCACTGGCCACTGGGAGATGGCCAGAGACTTCCTTAGGGGGAGACGGAGTCCTAGGACTTGGCGGAGGAATTTGAGAACTACAAGATGGTGGCAGCTGCGGAGGCAGAAGAATAAGGCCTTTCTGCTCTCATCTTTGAAGATGAGCCAGAGATCCCTCCTACCAAATCTGGTGCAACGTCGATGGACTCAGAGACCAACGTGGAGAAGTCTCCCTCCCTGGATCCTCCAACTGCCTAGCATCCTGTCCCAGAACCAAAAACCAAGCTACTTTACCCTTGAGGGATTTTATCTTTCTTTTTTTATATTGATGATGATATGCCCCTACGTGGGCCTGGTTCTGCACCTTGTGGGCTGGTTTAAGACTTTTAATTGCCTTAGTGGCCTTAACTCTTATGGCTTTCTCTTGGCCTTAGCTTTGATTTGCCAGTCGGGGCTTTAGACTCGTGTTTTGTCTCTTCGTGGCCTTTTTATGAATAGTATATGCTTCTTTAATCCTTTTTGCTTTCAGCTTAAATAAGTTATTGGTTAGGATACAAAGATAACACTCATCATCTGGTTTTTGTAAGCCTTTAGCTTTTCGACGTCTTGATTGTTTGGCCTCTAGCTTTCGTTGTGTCTTAGGAGAATTTGTTATCCTCCTTTTTTTTGAGACCCTATTTCTTGTCTTTGGACAATAGTTAGGCTTGTGAGCGTATTTTGTCCCCACTTAGGCGACTACTAGCTCTTGGTGTTCTATTATCTGGAGGTAACTTACGAATTTTTAGCATTCTGCTACCCGAACATAACCACTTGCTTTTTGGCATTCTGCTACCCGGAGGTAACCACTTGCTTTCTGACATTCTGCTACCCAGAGGTAACCATTTTCTTTTTGGCATTCTACTACCCGGAGGTAACCACTTGATTTTTGCATTCTACTATCCGGAGGTAAACACTTTCTTTTTGGCATTCTGCTACCCAGAGGTAACCACTTGCTTTTGTTGCATTCTACTTCCTGCAGTAAAGCCACTATCAGTGATATTGATTGTGCTAGTATGGATCTTCCCACAAAGAGACCCAACTGTCAGTCTTCTCTTCTGCTTCCCACGTCTAGGTAAGCAGGTATAGGTGATGCTCCTATGCTCAGGCCATACAACTTTTCGCCTTTACTATGACCGGGTATGCAAGGTTAAGCAATTTTTCTTCCTACTCAGCACTCTGCTTTGTGATGGGCTAGTCTCTGGTAAGCAGGAAAAAGCTTTTCGCTTGTGTTTTGGAAGGATACGTTGTTTTTATTACTCTTATAATGAGGAATAATTATTCAACTTATTTGCCCTCTTCCTTTGGCTGACATTCTTTGAGAAGACAACTATTTTATTGAGGGATATCCGTCCGTAGATGCCACATGATTACACAAAGAAAATGTAAAAGAAACCAAAGCACCAAAGCCAAAAAGGAATGTATCTGGTATGCGGTCTTCTGCGCTGGGAGCATTCTTTTAGAAATAATAAGATTTTAGGTGTAACGTGTTCCAGCTATTTGGCTGTATTTTTCCGTATCTATCTTGTAACTTTTATGCTCTTGACCCTCTGACTTCTACGATCTTGTATGGTCCTTCCTAGCCAGGCACGAGCTTGCATGCAGTCTTGTCTCAGGTATTATCAAAGACTTAGCGCACCACCCATTTGCCTTGCTTGAACGTTCTGGTTCCCACCTTCTTGTTGTAGTTTCTCGCTACTTCCTGCTGGTATTTCTAGTTACTTACTCTCGCGGCTTCCCTCTTCTCGTCAAGAAGATCTAGGGACAAGGCCATCAGTTCTTCGTTCTCTCTTAGGGTCAAAAGCTCCGTCCTGGCCGTAGGGATGCTGACTTCAGTAGGGGAAACTGCCTCCGATCCGTAGACCAAGGCGAAGGGTATTTCCCATATTACGGTCTCGATACTTGTTTGGCAGGCCCATAGAGTGGCCAGAAGCTCTTCAACCTAGTTGCTCGCGGCTTGATCCAGGCGCTTTTTTGGGAGACTTACCACAATTTTGTTTGTGGATTCGGCCTGCCCATTAGACTGCGAATGTCTTGGGGTGGCGAAGCTTAGCTTTATGCCACAGTCTTCGCAAAACTTCTTGAAGTTTTTGCTTATGAGTTGTGAGCCGTTATCCATTACTATTTTCTGGGGCACTCTGAATCGTGTCACCACAGTTTTCTAGAGGAACCTTTTGATGTGAACATCCGTAATATTTCTTTGAGCTTCTTCTCTACCCATTTGGAAAAGTAATCCGTCACTACCAGGAGGTATTCCAGCTAACTAGGGGCCTTTGCAAATTTTCCTACAATGTCAATCCCCCCCCCACTTCATAAATGGCCAAGGGGAATTGACAGATTTAAGGTTTCAAGAGGTAGCTTGGATACTTGTGCGTGCCTTTGACACTTATTGCAGTATTTGGCAATTTGGAGGGCGTCGTTGGCCATGGTTGGCCAGTAGTATCCTGCCCTCTTGATGCACTTTTGATAGACTTTGGGAAGTTTTTAGTACCTTTTGATGGCTGAAACAAGAGATCGAAAACTTCTTTTTGGTTTTTGGATCTGATTTTCACAGAGGGTGATAGAAAGAAGATGGGTGTTTACANTCCCTTTATGATCTTAAAGACAAAGTTGTAGAGAATGAACTTTGAAGCTAACAGCTGTTCAATGATGAACAAGGGTTCACAATCACTGTGAAAAGGAAGAAAACTTGCATAAAACTCTCTATGAAACTAAAGTATGCGTAAACAAAGTATTTAACCTATTCTACTAAGGGTTTCAACAACTCCTAACCTAAAACTAAACCAATATGTCGAAATTATTAAACCAGAAAATAACCCCCTTGTGTTTCGAAAATTAATTCAACAAAACCAAAAATTAATTAAAACCCAAAACTAAAATTTAACCCATGAGAACCGATAAATTAAAAAGTATGATTTGATGCTGGTTTGATCTAGCAGCCATCGAATCTGGTTTGCCATAAACCAAAGTTTGAATTCTCTTTTCAAGCTTCCGGGTTTGAGATCTTTTAATTGGTCCATTGGATAACTTGATTGGTTCTTGACTTGAATTCGATTCCTCTTCATCTTCACATGAACTTAACTCCATTCCAGCTCCAAGCTCCATCTGTGTTGCATCATCCCCTCCCTGTTTAATGAGATTTGTCCCCAAATCTACAGGAAATGGAAGCAAGTCAGCAACATTGAAAGTGGAACTCACAGTATACTTACCTTGGAGATCAATCTTGTAAGATTGTCATTGATTCGTTCTAAGACTTGAAAGGGTCCATCCATGCGTTTATCCAGCTTGGATTTCCTCTCCTCTGGAAATTGTTCCTTTCTCAAATGAATCATCACCAAATCTACAGGCTTCAGGATCAGTTCACACCTCTTCTTGTTGGCATGTCGTGCATATGCAGCTGTAGAAGTCTCTATGTTCTTCTTAACCTGCACATGCAAAGAAACAATGTACTCGGCCTTGGCTTTTCCATCAAGATTAGCTTGTTCATTCTGTGGTAAAGGCAATAAATCCATTGGTGTTATNATTAACTACTTCCGTCTGTCCATCTGTCTGAAGATGACATGTAGTAGAAAACAGCAACTTAGTCCCTAATCTAGACCACAAAGTCTTCCAAAAATAACTAAGAAACTTAGTATCTCTGTCAGACACAATAGTTCTAGGCATACCATGTAAGCGTACGACATTCTGAAAGAACAAATCAGCAACATTAACAGCACTATCAGTCTTATGACAAGCTATGAAATGGGCCATCTTAGAGAATCTATCAAAAACAACGAAAATAGAATCTCTACCCCGTCTAATCTTAGGCAATCCAAGCACAAAATCCATTGAGATATCAACCCAAGGAACAATAGGAATACGGAGAGGGGTGTACAAACCTTGTGAATTGCTCGTTGCCTTGGGCTGTTTGCACGTGATACACCTGCTGCAATGCTTCTCAACGTCCTTCTTCATGCTCGGCCAATAAAAATGTTCCTTCAGCACATGGTACGTCTTATCCACTCCAAAATGCCCCATCAAACCGCCTTCATGCGATTTCCTGACAAGCAAATCTCTTACAGAGCAACGTGGTAAACACAGACGGTTTCCGAGAAATAAAAATCCGGTAGAGACATAAAACTTGCTTCTAGTATGTTTGATCCCTTCTTTAAAATGCTCAGAAAAATCAGAATCATCAGCATAATATTATTTGACATTTCTAATCCTAGCAGCTTGGTCTCTAAGGCAGAAAATAATGCAAATCGCCTAAATAGAGCATCTGCAACTACATTCTCTTTACCTTGCTTGTAGTTGATCACATATGGGAATGATTCCAGAAATTCTACCCATTGGGCGTGGCGTTTTTTCAGCTTGTGTTGGCCCTTCAGATGCTTCAGAGACTCATGATATGTGTGAATGACAAACTCCCTAGGCCAGAGATAATGCTGCCACGTCTCCAATGCTCGAATCAGCTCATACATTTCCTTGTCATAAGTTGGATAATTCAACCTTGCTCCATTGAGTTTCTTGCTGAAATAAGCAATTGGTCTCTTTTCTTGCATAAGCACAACTCCAATTCCTACACCAGAAGCATCATACTGGATCTCAAAAGTCTTAGAAAAATTAGGTTAAGCTAATAAAGGTGCATTAATCAACTTCCCTTTCAGCTGTTGGAAAGCGTCTTCTTGCTCCTTTTCCCATTTGAAACCCACGGATTTCTTGATTATTTTCGTCAGCGGTGCTGCAATTGTGCTGAAATTCTTGATAAATTGTCGGTAAAATCCTGCGAGAGCATGAAAGCTGCGGACTGTTGTCGGAACGAATTTTAATATAATTTGTAAGACCTAACTACCGCTCCTAGCCAGCAAGATTAACGGGGTCTAGTTGTAGTATGTGAGGTATTGTCCAAGGATTG
>OVAN01010247.1:0-15958 GCA_900406275.1 Anastatica hierochuntica | reverse complement strand
TTTTCAATTTTTAAATATGATACGGATCTGTTTTTACTTTTTTGGAGTTTCAGATCCGTTTCAGATCTGTTTAAATAAAAAAAATTTTATTTAAGAACCCCATTTGGGGTTCTTGCAATAATTGACCAAAATTGCTAAGAACCCCTTTGGGGTTCTTATTCTAAAAAAAATAATAAAAAATTGGCTAAGAACCCCTTTGGGGTTCTTAGCATTGCACATGGTCTTAGCATTGCACATGCTCTAAACTTCAAGTGACCATAAACCTACTTATATATAATATTGCCATCCCTTTTATATGTTTGGCAAAAATTATCCAATAATACTTTCGTGAGATTAAAATGAGATTTAGACAACTTACAATAAAAGACAAACACTTTTATATTTATTAAGAAAGGGATTACAAGTTGTAATTTAAACCTCTTTGTTTTTTTGGACACTCTCTCTTGTATCTCTTTTTTTTCTTTTTTTAGATTCTTAGATCATTGGATGATTTACAAGTTACACCAACAACACCTATATATTTACACTAGCGAAAAAAATTCAATACTTATCTTCTTCTCCATATTTCTAGATCTTTCTTTATTTTTTAACTCTTCATATGAATCTTTAATTTGGGTTACACTTAATTATGTTCATTATCAATTTTAGGCTAAGGAAAGGGATAATACCACCATTATACATATCTTAACTACCGTTTCTTGACGATTTGTGATATCATCCGAGAATAGGATTTGTTTGACGATTATTCTATATGCTTAAGTGTTTCTTCTCTTATGTTTGTAATTTACAGAAAATTTGCTTTCATAAATAAAATGGCCAGTTTCAGTGTTAAAAAAAAAACTACCGTTTCCTCATTCCTAAAACGCATGAATGTAGTTGAGATCCATTATTATCAGTGGAACATTTTTAGTGGTTTGTGATTTCGCAGAAAGAAAAATAGTTGGCTATAAACTATAGATCGAATAATATTATATTAGAAGAATGGGTATAGTAAATGGGTCCATTCTACTCCCATTGAATACTAAATCAAAGAAAGAAAAGTAGTAAAGTACAAAGTATGGTCTACGAAGAAGCATCGGTGGGAGTTTCTTTCAAACTTTGTCTTTAATAAAATGCATTGGTCCACCACCTTATGTTTATATGAATACAAAAGTCCCATTTTGGCGCCATAAGCTCATCTGCAGAAAAATTCCCCTTACCAAATGATCAAATATATTCGATCCAATTTTACAGTAGGTTTTCAATCCATTTAGATCTTTATCATACGACATAAATCATCCCATTGACAATTACTCTGGACATTTAGGAAGTGTTAATTTGAAAGAAATAAAACAAAACTATTAAGCAATAGAGTCTAAGACATTATAAGGCTTTTAGAGGAAAAAATTGAAGGAAAATGTGAATTCTTTAATATTCCTTTAGAATTTTACTGTTTGACATATTTTTTAGAAAAACAAATTCCTCTCTTATTGGTGTAAATGAAATGAAAATACTTAATTCTTCTAAAAATAATCCTCTCCCAAAAAATAGAGGGATAAATTGGATACAATTCCTCTCATTTTTTATTTCACCAATTTTTTCATACTATTCAATTTGTTTTTCTTTGTTACAAACATCAACACCAAGAATTTATTAGAATTCACTTCCTCCATTTCATAATACATGAGGTTTAAGAGATTTTTTGATTTTGGTTTAAGTGATGTTACCAAGTTTCTATGTCAAAATTTACAGTTTTTGTGACCATTTATATTACCTAACGCGATTTTTTTAATTTATTTGAAATGATTTTAGTTAATGAAGTTTTCATGTAAAAAGGTAAACTAAATAAATTTTAGTATTTTTAATCAACTTTTGAAATCTTAAACATCACTTAAAATGAAACAAATTGAGTATGTAGTTCACAACAAAAATAAGCTTTGGAATTGGTTCTTCACAAATTTTTATTTAAATTTTAATAAATTCTTTCTAAATTACAATACTATAAAGATATCCTTAAATTATGTATCACTAACATTTAATGGAACTAATAAATTAAATAGCATTAAGAATTCAAACTAATTTAATAAACTGACTACAAATACTAACACAATCATTCAAAAGAATTCATAAAACATTATTAAATAACATTAGATTTTTCAAATTTAGTTAAATTCTTTAATTGAAACCCCACCTGAGTTAAACTGATTTGAACATGTATATGCCCATACGTTACAAATTATAGACCTTTTACTTTTTTGCTGTTGTTGATGTCACCGACGTCCCACAGGCGATAATAAAATTACGTTTTCTCGTCTTTATTAGATTGGTAACACATTACATTGATGAATTGGGTGATTAATCATGTTGGTTGATTCCGGCTGCGCAACCAACACCATAGCAAAATTATGTTCGTTGTCTCTTAAAAATTTATCACCATATCTATATTGTTATCATTATCTTTCAAAAAAATTGTTATATCTTTTGTGCTACTCGTGTATTTATTCTATCCCCTGTGGGGTTGAATCTCTATTTGTTTAGTCTAGTTTATTTTTGCTCCCGTTGTTTAGTGTAGCTTAGCTTTTCTTTATTTATTTTTTTTTTCTTTTTCATCAGCTACTAGTCGTCTATGTAACTTCTGTCAAAAACCGAAAATGATAAATACGAAAACCGTTTATCAAAAAAAAAAAAATTGTTATAGAAAAATATATTTCTAAAATTTAAACATGCCAATTGTATTGGATGTCCCAAAAAAGTTATGCTGTTATATTTTATCCACCCGTATTGCTAACAATAACTAAGATTAATGAACCTTCATACATCATGCAATTCTTTGCAGATTTTATCATTATAGATATTTTTTTTGTCAGAAACCGAAAAACTTTATTAGATTTCAGGAGGTGAAGTATCAAACAAAAAAAGAGCATTCTTGGCTAAAAAGTCTGCCGAATTATTTAAAGAACGAAAAATAAAATTAAAGGAGACACTACGAAATTCCAACGCAGTCGAGCGGAGATCATCAAGATATGCATAAATCAAATTGTCAGGGAGAACATTCCGTATGAGATTCACAAGGATCTGGGAGTCCGAGAAAACATGAAGTTCTTGAAAGTCACAAAGCCTTGTCATTCTCAAAGCCATTAACGTAGCCCAAGCCTCCGCCATTAAAAGAGAGAAAACAAACGAGGTGGAGTCAGAAAACTCTCCAAGATTAACATCTGCATCAGAGCGAAAAATTCAACCAGCACCACATGATCATGTGGTAGGACTCCAAGTAGCATCAACATAACAACGCGGTCCTGGACCAATATCTGGTGACAAAGCTCGAGGATGAGCACAAGGCCAGACTTTGAGCCAGTGCGCCTCCTGCCAATGACGAGCGTCGGAGATTGCCGCATGTATTAGTGCTGCTAGTGTCATAAAGATGTTTGAGAAAACCAATTCATTCTGTGCACGCCAAATATGCCACATTATTCGGGCAAATAAAGAATCATCTGGTAAACCGATCGACGACAAGTTACGAAAGTCAGAGGCGGATGTAAGAAAGCACCAGAGAGAGGGAGAGACAGGGAAAGTTGGCATCTAGATAGGAGCGAGCACCCATACCGCCTGCGCAAATCTACATTGGAGAATTAGGTGGTCGACCGATTCAACACCACCACAAAACTTGCATGTCTAGTTATCCACCAAGCCCCGAACTTGCAAATTTTTACCCACCGCTAATGAACCTGCAATTGCTTTCCAGATGAAGGTCCTAATCCTAATCTTAGGAAGAGTCTTAAGGTCACTATAGGTGTTTAACCGTTGAGTATTAGACTAATTGGCCTTGCGAAGTATAATAATTTTAGCAGACTTTGTTATAACTTATAATCCAATACCCGAAAGTGTAAGGGATCATTGGTAATTATACTTTAAAAACTGTGAGAATTTGTAAAAAGTTAAATTCATGTTTTACCTAATCAGATTATACTGTCTTAAAAGTATTGAAAGTTTCAATTTTCTTCCTGAAAAATCTTACAACCAATTTTTAGCCATTTTCATTATTTTTTACTCATTGTTGACAGTTTTTTCGAAGGTCTAAAATACCTCGTTTTTATTTATTTTCAAAGTCACGGACTCTAAAATCTTTAAAGTAACATTTTAAAATGAAGTTTTACTAGCTCTAACCAATCACCACCTAAAACATTGGATCAATCGTAATTTTTCTGTAAAAATCTTTACATTTTTAAAGCTAATTTTATGTATAAAAAGCCCAATTATTTAAATGTTGAATAGATTAGACTAAAAAAACAAAGTTTAAAAAAGGTCCACAATAATGGGTTGGGCCTGATTGTAGCTATTGATTTTTCCAATTAATATAAGATTAAACTAATTTAGTTAAACAACTAAAATGAAAATTAGTAACCAAATTAATTGACAATATGGTTTTCTTTATGACAGATATGTATGTCGCAAAACCAGCGCCAAATCTGTAAATTAACATGATAGTTATTTCCTGCCTTCTCGAATGTGTTTACTTGATCAAAGTCTTAGCACGAGTTACACTTGTGACGTTTTGAGTTTCTCAAAGCGTAATGTTAGTGTAGATGAGCAGACAGATGGATGGACAGAGCAATAAGTAGATGGGACATTCCATTGAATACAATTAGACGAGCAATGGAATAGTCAAATTTGGATGTGTATACTTATAACTTATTTTATAAAAATACATATCAGAAGTTGAAACGGAACGTGGACTATGTCTGTCAGCACTGAGAAAACTCTTAATGAGAGACTACGGTCCCATACATTCACCATCAGGACCATTCTTCACTGACATTTATCTTGTCTTCTTTCTTTTTGTTTGTTTCTATTTTTAATATTGGTAATCTCTTTGCTTACTAGTTCTAATTATGCTTTTTTAAAACATATGTGAAACTAGAAATTACATCAGCATTTATATTTTGATTTAGTTCTATTACAAATGATGATCATTTAGTTGAATTCAGAAACATGCACTATTACGATTATACTGACTTTACAACGCAATATTTTTTGTAACAACTAAACCCACAATAAACAGTTTTACATGTACTACATACTAAGTGGACATATATTTTCTCTAACACACAAAACCACAACAAACGAATCTATCAATCAAATTCAGTTGTAAGATCTTCACATGATGAAATGTCGCAATCGAAAGGTAAACATTATGCCGAGTTTATATATTTCTCAGAAAATTTAAATAATTTAAGAAATTAAGGGATACAACTCCATACATGTCATGTATGTGTTCATGATCGGCTATGCTACCAACAACACTCTAGAATTTTAGACAAAATATTGCACACAAATTTACAAAAAAATTGAACCTGAGTTTTAGTTTAAAACCTTTAGATTTTTGACCATTATGCTACAAATACAGTATCATATATTGTTATTCTCTCTCTATATATATAGAGAGAACCTGGATTGACTCTAGAAAACATGTTATTATTAAATTAGCAAGACTAAACTAACTCTAATCTTTTGATAATTTATCATTAAATCTAAGTGTTCATCATAATTTCAAAAATGTCATTTTGATTACTTTTTCAAACTAATTCAAACAAATAATCTCCTTCCCATCAAATTAACCTAAACTTTTATTTGTTAAACCATAAAAAACAAGTTTCTCCATTTTTCTTCCTCCATCGTCATTTCCATCTTCTTCTTCGTCCATCATCTCCATCGCGTCTCCGTACTATGCTCCGTACATCTTCATCTTCTTTTGTCGCTCACCACCCATCATCTTCTTCTTCCGTCCTTTTTCTTTCGATAACTCATCTTCCGTTTCAATTTTTTATTTACTTAAGTGGTAAGATTTTCATATTTTTCATTGTTGGATAAAATCTTAGATTATATATGATAGGTCTAAGTTTTTTTGGTAAAGGAATATGAAAAACAAATAATTTTTTGAAAAAAGTCAATGGTGGCAACTATTAAGATTGCATAATTCGTAGTTGAAAGGTAGAAGACGAAGTGACAAATTACAAAATTGCAACAGATTTATTTAACTAGTACTCCAGATTTTTTTAACTGTTATTGTAAAATTGTTTTTACTAGTGTTACATATTTATTTTAACTGGAGTCGTTACAGAATTTTTAAATTGTTGTTACAGGTTTGTCTTAACTATTGTTACAGGTTTATTTTATTGTTTTTTCATATTTATTTTACTATTATTACATATTTGGTATTAGTTATCGCATACTTATTTTACAGTTGCTACATATTTTTATTGTTACTGTATATTTTAGGGGTGGCCAAAATATCCGAACCCGAAGAACCGAACCGAATCCTAGCAGAAAAAGTAGTACCGTACCCGAACCGAAAGTAATAAAAAACCAAGCGGATCCTAAACTACAATACCTTAAAAAACCAAACTTGAATCTGATCTGAAATATTTTGGATACCCAAAATTACCCAAACTATAATTATATATTTAAATATATTAGTTATTTTTAAATATAATATCCAAAATAAATCTTAAAGTACATGAAATTTTGTGAAATTCAGCAAAATAGCAAAAAATATGAATTATCTAAAAATAATTAAAAAGTATTTGAAATAATAACTAATAATACTAGGAATACCATAACTACTTGAATTATCGATCGTTTCCTTATCAAAATAATCGAATTGAACGACTTTTCATGTTAATTTTAGTTACTTGGTCATATATTATCAAACTTTTATGTTGTATATTATTTTTATTTTTTAATTTTTGAGGCATTTTAGGTATATTAAAATTTTCAAAAATTTTAATATAAATTAAACAGATATCCGAACCCGAACTGAATCTAAACCAAAATTTGTAAATACCCGAATGGTTCTGAAAATTCTAAATTCGAAAACCCAAATAAACCCGAGCGGGTACCCGAACGCTCATCCCTAGTATATTTCTTTCCAGTTGTTACAAATTTATTTTATTTTATCAAAATAATCGAATTGAACGACTTTTCATGTTAATTTTAGTTACTTGGTCATATATTATCAAACTTTTATGTTGTATATTATTTTTATTTTTGAATTTTTGAGGCATTTTAGGTATATTAAAATTTTCAAAAATTTTAATATAAATTAAACAGATACCCGAACCCGAACTGAATCTGAACCAAAATTTGTAAATACCCGAATGGTTCTGAAAATTCTAAATTCAAAAACCCAAATAAACCCGAGCGAGTACCCGAACGCTCATCCCTAGTATATCTCTTTCCAGTTGTTACAAATTTGTTTTATTTTTGTTGCATGTTTATTTTACTATTATTTCAAATTATGTTTACTAATCACATATTTATTTTCCCATTGTTACATATCTGTTTTACTATTATAAATTTTTTTACAGCTCTACAGATCTGTTGTTGTAAATTTATTTTTGAACTTTCATATGGGTTGCAAATCTGCTCTCCTATAGATTTGTTTGCGTTACTACAAATTTTCGATTTTTTTTGTAAATTTGTGGTCTGAAGGTTAAGACGAATTTTTTTTGTTATAATATTGCCGTTAATTACGGATTCATAGATTGTTTTACAGTTGCTATATATTTATGTTAATAGTTACTCCAGATTTGTTTTACAATTGTTATAGATTTGTTTTATTGTTATCGCATATATATATTTTACAATCATTGTAGATTTGTATTTAATCTTTACAGTTGTTACACTTTGTTTTACCGTTACTCCATATTTTTTTATGGTTAGTCCAAAATTCTTTTACAATTACTCCATATTTGTTTTATTTTTGTCAGAGATTTTTCTTTGGTCTTATTTTGTATTTAATTATTATAGCTTGATTTTATAATTATCTCATATTATTATATGATGCTAAACTCATGTAGCTTATCCATTTTGTAAATAAGAACAACAAATTTTGTATTTTTACTCGGAAAATTTTGTAAAATAAAATGATCATCACAAACTTATAAATTTTGAGCAAGTGATATAGGGCCATTTTGTTAATTTTGTTGAGGTGTTAGAATCACATGAGTTAACATAAAAGATATTAGAACTATAAGTTTTTGAAAATTTAAAACCCAAATTAATGAACTAGAGACATCTGTACAAACATGTAATATTAGAGACAGAGCATCTGAGTCATTTTACAAATATGAGAAAAAACTGCCACTAAAATGTATTAACAATACAAAAAAGCTAATGATTGTTCATGTTTTGTCATTAGTTTACACTATTTATTGAGTAAGCTAGTATAATGATATTATTAGTGTTAGTTGTACCAAAATAAGATTTACATGAATTCATAGGAAAACTTACTAAATTAATAAGAAAATACAAATAATAGTTTTTACAATATAATTTTGCCGTTTCCGTATATTTAACTTAGTAATTTACCAAAAACAATATGTAGCAACGCAAAAAAAGATCTGAAAACAAAAATATGTACTAAAAATTTTTAAAAAATACGTAGCAAAAATCTGTAGTGATATAAAAAAAACTTTTATATTAGTCTAGTCAGAGAAAAATATATGATATCATGATATGAAAAATATGTGGTCAAATCATAAAAATCTGTGGCATTTTTAAAATATGTAGTCACGTAAAATAAATCTGCCACCATTTGATGTCAGTCCGATAATTAATTTTCCTGAAAATAGTTTGTAGTCAAACTACACTTTTAAAGCAAAAAAAATCTATGATGTCGTTTCTTTTAAACAAAAAACAAATCTGTCAAGAAAAATTTATAGTGGGCAAAACATTTGTGGTTATTATACAGAAAACATGAAATAATTATTCAAGTCTATTAGTAACATAAAAGAAATATGCACTGAAATTTCAGTGAAAAATCTGTAACAACTAGGAAAAAAAATTTGTGGAAGAAAACAAATCTGTCACGGTTTTAAAAAATTGTGGTTTCGATATTGTCAATAAATTTGTGGTCCGTCAGACAAATACGTGGATCCAAAATAAAAATTTGTATACAAATTAAATTTTTCAGTTTTGAAAACTAGTGACACCAGAAACTTTTTTACTCGACTTTTTCGTAAATAAATCGATTTTTTTTCCTACGATTTTTCATTAATGGCATTTCCATAATCACGTTTTTACGAATGGTTGGAATAGTACTTTAAGAATTAAAAAACTAAACAAACCCTTAATTTTTTGGTGTTTTTTTAAATCAAAAACATAACTTTATTAAAACTTAAACTACAAGTAAAGCAGAACAGAGTTTTGCTCGAAGGGCTTCTTTTGCTAACGAGTCAGCCACTAAATCCGCATTACGTGACACATAATTGAATGAAATCAAAGTAAAATGCATAGCAATCGATTGGATATCATTAAGCAACGCATATATCTCCGTATGATCTTCATTCTTCTGGAGCAGGTTGATTAAAACCTGTGAATCAGAGAAAAGTGGACAATCATAAAACCTTTATCACAAGCCTGTCTTCTCGCAGCTTGCAGTGCCCAAGTTTCGACTATAAGAACCGATGGCACGTTGGGTTTGTATTCAGCGCAATCTCCTAGCTTTCCCGCTTCCAAAGAGCTGAAACTCCAGCCCGAACCACTTACAAAAGAGGATTTGCACCAGGCAGCGTCCTCAAAGTAGCGTATGCTGGA
The DNA here is from genome assembly GCA_900406275.1 of Anastatica hierochuntica. Taxonomy (NCBI): domain Eukaryota; kingdom Viridiplantae; phylum Streptophyta; class Magnoliopsida; order Brassicales; family Brassicaceae; genus Anastatica; species Anastatica hierochuntica. The sequence goes on along the minus strand of OVAN01010247.1, from coordinate 6,385 downwards.
GGGGCTCTCTGCTTCCGGTGGCGCATGTCGCACTTTTCCGACTGGACTGTGGATGGATTCTTGAGTGGATTTCCAGAGTCTTGCTTCCAAAATCGCCTTAGTCACTACTTCTTCTGGTGTGGACAAGCTGTCCGATAAGGTGAGTAGGTTGTGTGCGTTCCATATGTGCCAGAGGAGCCACGCATAGAGGTCTGGTGAGGTAATTCCTGATGGAGGCAAGTTCTTGAAGGACTTTGGTGTGGATAAGAAACAGGGGCATAGATGGGGTCTGGTCAAATCAGGTCACTTGTAAGGGCGCGAAATCCCATATGCGTTGAGAAAACACACATTCGAAAAGGAGGTGGTCCACTATTTCACTTCTTCCGCAACGTTTGCAACATATGTTATCGGCAACTCCACGACGGAGTAAGTTTTCTCCAAGCGGCAATGCACCAGAAAGAGCTTTCCATAGGAAAGATCGAATTTTAAGTAGCGTTTTGACGCTCCACACGTGGTTGTACCACTTAAATCTAGTAGGAAGTTGTCGGTTCGTCACTTCTGTGGGGTCTCTGAGTAAACGATATCCAGATTTGACAGTGTACATGCCGTGATTTTCCGCTAGCCATACCAGCTTGTCTTGGGATTGGGTTGAGCTAAGAGGGAGCTAAAGAATATGTGATTCATAGGCGGGAAGATGCTCTCTGATTTTGGAGAGGTCCCAGCTTCTTGAAAGCTCATGGATTAAGTATGATACACGCAGATTCTGATTTTCAGTAGTAGGAGGACCCAACGGAACCTTCGGAGTAGAGGAAGACAACCAAGGGTCCTTCCAGACTCGAATGCCTTCTCCATTCCCCCAAAAGCCAGCCCAAACCTTTCTCTAGTACTCTTCTTCCAGCCATTATGACACGCCATCTGTTTGATGGATTAGAGGGGAAAGAGCATTCCATAAAGCTTGTTTCTGCAAAGTATTTACCTTTAAGAGTTCAGAACATAAGAGATTCTAGGCAAATGAGGACCTGTCAGCTAGTCTTTGCCAAGAGAGCTTCATTGAAGGAGATCGTGTCTCTAAAGCTGAGACCACCTTGGCCTTTTGTTAAGGTGAGCTTCTCCCAAGAGATCCAACTCATCTTACGCTTGTCCGATTTATCGTCGCACCAAAAGCACGTGAGAGTGGCTTGTATTTTGTTGCAAAGCGAGATGGGTAGTTGGAAACATGACATGGCGTAAGAAGGAATGGCTGAGAGGACCGATTTGAGCATTACCTCCTTGCCCGCACCAGATAGAAAATGTGACGACCAATCGTGTGCTTTCTATCTTATGCGGTCGAAAATAGTAGTGAATATGTCCTATTTCCGCCTTCCGAAGTGCTCGGGCAGCCCTAGGTACTTGCCCGTGCCACCTTCTTGCCGAATATGGAGGGCATCTTTGACCTTTGCTCGGCGAGTAGTTGGGGTTTTGGAGGCGAATGTGATAGAGGATTTGAGAGGGTTGATGGATTGGCCTGACGCCTTCTCATAGGTCGCGATGATGCTTTTTAGGGCGGAGACTCCATGCTCATCCGAACGACAGAAAAACATCGTATTGTCGGCAAAGAGTAAGTGATTTATTGGTGGGCATTTCCTTGCGACTTTTATACCCATTAACTCACCTCTATCTTGAGCTCTATGGCATAGTCCCACGAGCACTTCGGTACAAAGGATAACGAGGTAAGGAGAGAGAGGATCTCCTTGACGCAAACCTCTAGTCGGTGTGACTTTTCCTTGTGGTGAGCCATTAATTAGGAAGGAGTAGGACACTGATGACATGCACTCCATAATCCAACAAATTCAAACTTCATGAAAATCGAGTCTCCTCAATACCGCTTCTAGGAAAGCCCATTCTATCATATCGTAAGCTTTACTCATATTGGTTTTAACCATCATCGCACCTCTTTTTTCCGCTTTGGATAACTTCAGGAAATGTAGACTTTCATGAGTTATCAACACCATCGCATCTCAGATATGATTTCAAGTAAGAGTGGTTGGAGTCTTTTTGTCAAAATCTTAGCAACAATCTTGTAGAAAATGTTGCACAAGGCAACAAGCCTATAATCGACAATGTTCTTTGACGGATGAATCTTCGGTATGAGCCGAATGTGAGTATGATTAACTTGATCTTGAAAGGAGCTACTGAGGAAGAAGTCTCTGCTTTCTTTTGAAATATAGCTTCCAAAGATCGACCAGTAAGTGTGAAAGAACCCAGCACAGAAACCATCCGGGCCAGGAGCTTTCCCGGAGTGAACTGATAGGACCGCTTCTCAGATTTCTGTATCGTCCGAGATTTTGATCAACTCTGCATTCTGATCCACATATATAATTGGCATTTGAGCTTCTTATACCATAGAGAAGTCATGCACATGGCTTGAGGAGAAGATATTTTGGTAGTATCGTTTAAAAGCTTGAACAATTCGTGGTTCCTTGTAGAACACGACACATGTATCATCTTCTAACACTCTAAACATGTTGCAAGTGCGTCTATTCCTGGTCGACGCGTGGAAGAAGGTTTTGTTGCGGTCTCCACTTTGGAGCCACAAGGTGCGGCTGCGCTGCCGCCAGAATTGCTCCTCTTCCTTGTACGCTTTTTCCAGCTTGCTTTTCAGGAGGTTAATGCGTTCTGAGTCGACATTTTGTCGAGATAAGGCGTCCTCTAGTTCCTTTTGTGTCTCAGCTATGGTGTGAGCACTATTGAAGTTTTGTTCTTTCACCCATTTGATGAGATGTGCTCTACAATGGTTGAGTTTTTCCTCGACAAACTATGTTCCCTCTTTTTTCCATATGGTAGAGATAAGCCCAAATATTTTCTCTTTTTCTCCGAGCCTATTGTCAAAATGAAACATCTTCTTTTTTCTGACTCAAGAATTATCCAGATAAGTAATCACCGACCGGTGATCCGATCCTTCAAATATGAGGTACTCCGACCGACCCGACGAGAATAGTTCGAGCCAAGCGTTATTTGAGAGAGACCGATCGAGATGAGCATGTATGAGATGATCATAATGCATTCCTCTCCAACAGAGTGGATTTTCAGTGTGTTTGATATCCCATAGTCCATTTTGAGATACAAAACTACGAAAATCAACAAACGAGCCTTCCGATCGCAAGGGTCCCCCTCGTTTCTCATGATGATTTAGTATCTCATGATGATCTAGTATTTCATTAAAATCGCCGGTTAGTGCCCATGCTGTGTCTTTACCAGAATCGAGAGCTGAGATAGCATCCCACACCATGCGTCGGTTTTCTTTTGCTGGGGCTCCATATACAAAAGTGAAGTAGAAGGTATGGTGTTGAAATTTGATTCTTATATCAATAAAATTTGGAGAAGAAGACAAGACTTCTAGGTCAACATCACCCTTCCAAAGAAGAGCTAGTCCACCTCCAATACCCGAGGGTGATACCAAGAATTTATTTTGATAACCAAGCCATTGAGTTACTTGTAAAACGTAGTCATCCTTATTTTTGTTGTCTCCATTAGAAACATTAAATCCGAGAAGAGTTTTAATCTCAATTCCTTTAGACGTTGAACTGTCCAGGAGTTTCTAAGACCTTGACAGTTCCAACTGGTTGTAATCATTGAGACGGGGATGATTTTTGGGAAACCATCAGTCTCTTAGAGCATCTCCAACCCATTGCTATTTTTGACTCTATATTATATAATAGAGTAAAATCTACTCCAATCTACCTCTATTTCTTCTTCTAAACTAGAGATTGCTATTTTTTCCTCTATATTTAGAGGAAAAAATAGCATTCATCTATAATAGAGACATACTTTTTTATTTAAACCTTTAACTTTNATCTATCTTATTAAAAGAGAAGACATAAACCTTTTCATGTGTGATTTTTTAAAGTGAAGATGTTTTAGAAATTTTATTAAATGTATCTAATAAATTGATATAGCTCTAATTACTCATTTACATATTCCAACAAACATATTAGAATATTCCAATATTCTTTTCACATAATCATTATCAAAATTATAAACTCACACAATTTAAAATCATCAATTTTCACCAAATTTAAACATATTTTGTTTTCAAATTTAAAATAAATCCATAATTTTAAAATAATTATATTACAATGTTATTATTTTCTAAATAAAATTTGTTACGAAAATTCAAAAAAGTCATAAAATGATAAAATTTAGAAAAAGCTATACAAATTTATAAAAATAATTTATATAAACTATAAAAAATTAAGTTTAGTTATCTGATGTTTTTTTTTTAAATATTTTAACGGGTTTGTTTCACGGTATTTTGAGTATTGGATATTATCCGAGCTTAACCCATACGAGTATCCGCGGAAATCTGTAAGTTCGAAAATCTAGAATCTAAACCCAAACCCGGAATTCGATATAACTGAAAATTCTAAAAGTTTTGAACCTGAACCCGAATCCGAAACTCAAAATAACCGAAAATTCTAAACCCGGTACTCGAAAAATATAAGCATAATTAATAATATATAAAAAATTTACAAAAACCCGCGCGGTTGCGCGAGTCGAACTCTAGTTATAATTAAAATACATGTTTATGAATAAATAACTATATTTTATATATAAAACACATCTCTCCTTCTCCTATCACCGTGGAGCATTTTCTTCGCCAGGGGCCAAATTTTTTTCATTTATTTATTGGTCTATCGTGCGGTTACCGGGTTTTGGTCGGATGTTCAACGAGTCCATTTTCTCCCGTATCGTGAGTTTATTTTCTCCTTAATTGGTGAGTGTGAATTTCCAACTAACACAACTCGGCGGTCTTGTGTTGTTGGCGTGTTTCCGTGGCGATATTGGCACGACAATTTATTCCCTTGGGAGAATTCTTCGAAGAGGTTACTAGTTTTGTGGAATAAAAAGCGTAATCTCAAACCCCCTTGGCCAGAGATAGATTTGCGGATGACATATATATTGGACATACCAACGAAGACGACGCGGGAAGTCGATAAGAATGGAGAAAGCATGAAGTTCACACAAGATTATAATGAGGATGAATCATCACAGGAATTTGCATGGTTTTCATTAATAAAGTTATTCGAAAATGAAATTTCATCCAAGTGATGATAGTCAAGAGCGACGATCTCATTATTTTGGGATTGATTCTTGAGAGGGTAAGAAATGGGTTTCTAAATCCGTTGGCGAGTAAGGCTTCGTTATCGAAAGCATCGTGGAAATGCGCTTCTTCATCGTTCTTTTTAATGTTTGGTGGTGTGTTTGTTAGTGTAGTTCTAAACTTAATTACTATTGATGTATTATCCATGTATCAACTCTTGTACTTGTTTTGATCTCAATATGATCTGACGTTAAAATATATACATATATATATGTATATAAAACACATATTTTTATTTACATAATAATTTTTAATTTTTTACAATTATAAATAAAATAAATAAATAATATTATTATTTTATTAAAGTCTAACTTTTTATGTAATAAACGATATTTAAATTTTATATTTAATCTAAAATTATTAATTATAATTTATTATTTAAAGTTTCACATAGGTTTTATATATTGATAACATATTTAAGTTGAACTTCTATATTAATTAATAGAACATATTTTAACCACTTAATATTCTCGTATTTATTTGTTTTATTATTTTTATAATACCATTTTGTAATAAAATATTTAATTTAAATAATATTGTAATTTTATGAAATTTTTCTAAAAATTATTTATTTTTAAAATTTACAAGTAAAAGATGTTAATTGTAAAATTTAAAAAGAATCTTTAAAGAATATTCTTTTTTAGAGGAAAAAATAGGGAAATATGTAGAAACTAGGTTTGATTCCAACTTGTTTATTAAGTTATGTGAGCTCAAGTATCTTATATATTAATTGAAGGGACAGAGAGAGAAAATGAAGTTTAAAAATCCTATGTGTCATTCAGTGAGTGATTTAAGGGACACATCAACAAAAATAACAAATCAAAATATTCTAATTTAATATTATATGCATGGTGGAAATCTCAACTGTTTTAATTAATTTGTAAATATAGATGTAATACATGTCAACAAAATTTAAATACAGTTAAATATATGATTATATCTAATATGCATGATACACGAGTTTGGATCAAGATCTATAATTTTAAAATTGTAAATATTAAATTTTTGTAAATGTTATATAATGAAAAAATAAAAAAAATATTTAAACTAATTACATAAATTTTTATTCAATATTTTAATCTCGTGCTTGGCATGAATCAAAATATAGAGTGTTTTAAGGGATAATTAGTTAATAAAAAAAATTTAAGTTAAAACTACAATTCGTATCAAACAAATTAATGGATACTTTCGTATCCTAAAATAAATGAAATAATTAAACAACTATTGTACATTCAAATTCCAAAGCTAAGAGATCTTTTTAACAAA
>OVAN01010246.1:0-15959 GCA_900406275.1 Anastatica hierochuntica | reverse complement strand
GTATAAGACAATTAACAATGATGTGGTACACGTGAACAAAACATAGAACACACACAATTCACTGTACATACCTTGACTTACTGTTGCGAACAACAAACACGATAATTTTGAAGAAACCATCTATCCAACATTTAGGATCACAAAGGTCACGAGAGAGTGAAACCAACGTCCCCAACTCTTCCTTTGAATCGGAGTTAACTGTGTGGTGTTTGTCGCCGGCGGCGATGGGAGGAAGAAAAAAAAATTTAGGTTAACTGTTGTTGTCGAAAGAGGAAGAAGAAAAAACGTTTGTTAAAACGCTATTTTTTGTCTCGTTTTTGGTTTTTGTTTTTTTTATTTTCTTTTTTTTTAAAATAAATATAAAAGCATTTTAATTAAACAATAATTTTTTAATTCTAGGGGCAAAATCGGATTTTACAAAAATAAAATACTACTGTGACAAAAATATGACTCAAAATCCTAAAGGGACAAATCCAATCTGAGAATGTCCCATTTTTCTCATTTTCCCTAGATTAAATGATCGTGAGCTGTGTTTTTAAACTAATTAGAAGTATTAGGATCTTATATTTATAACATTATCATTAAAGCCAATTCAATCACATGGTTGTCTAGCTTCAACGTTAAAAAATCGCATGGAAGATAACTTCTCATCGTTTTAATAGACTTTGTGATTGTTGTTTCAAGTCCCTTCTGTTCTCTAAAAATAAAACTTAGTCATCAAATCATTTTAAATCAAAAGATTTTTTAAAGATCTTAGAGCATGATCAACGCGGTTGTTAACCGCGTCCGTTAGCTATTTTTTTAACAAAAAAAGAAAAAAAAAAGGTGAGAGACCGATTTCTTAAATAAGAAACGTCTCTTAACGACGTCTCGTGTCTTTTTTGTTTTTTTTTTTTTTTTTGGATAAGAACAACTTCATTTTCAGATCGGTTTCCGTTCTGTTTCAGATCTCTTTTTTTGTTTTTTGGTTTTTGGTTTTTGGTTCCGTTATGGATCCGTTTACGATATTTTCGGGTTACGGATCCATTTCAGATCCGTTTAAAATATCCCGATCCGAACCCAAAATACCCGAAAAATACCAAAAAATACCCGAAAATAGCCGAAAATATATCCAAAAATACCCAAAAATATATGAAAATATCCGAAACCGAAAGAACATAACCAAAATCGAACGAGTAACCGAAAATATTTCGGGTTTGGATCAGAACAAATTCATTTTCAGATCGGTTTCGGTTCCGTTTCAGATCCGTTTTTTTTTTATTTTTCGTTTTTTGGATCCGTTACGGATCTATTTACGATATTTTCGGGTTTCGGACCCTTTTCAGATCCGTTTAAAATATTCCCATCCGAACCCAAAGCACCCGAAAATAGATTAATTTTTTTTTCTAAGAACTCTAAATTAAGAGACTAGCATTGTAGTATACAATTTACTAAGTTTTTTAACTAAATCTCTTACCATACAAATAATATTAAAAAATAGTTAAGATTATCTAAATTAGTCATGCTCTTAGATGACGTATCATCGCAAACACGTGCATGGTTGGATTGTCCAAACCTTTTGTATGTGTTAACGATTGGGTGATTATGGACGTTAAAGGCACTAGTTAATGTTAGAACTTAACGATTAAATATTTTTTGAATATTTTACGGTGATTTGTGCTACATCGCTTACATTAGTTAATACATCGCTCGGAAAACTCAAACATGCGAATCCACATAAAGAGCTGACCGGATTTTAAGTTTTTGTTAGGGTGGGCAATCGGGTATTTGGATCGGTTATTCGGGAAAGTTTATGAATCGTTCAGATATTTAAAAATTCAGTTTGGTTCTGTTTTTTTCCCAGTTCTAATTCGGTTCAATTCCTAAATTTAGGCACTATTATGGAACCGAATTATATTTCGTTTTGGATATTTATCTAACTACCCGGATTACTTGAAAGTAGAACTAAAAATTGTTTAAATTCTAACGAAATTTGGTTTAATTTTTTTGCAAAGAATTTTATTTTTGATAAATATAATAAAAATAATTAAGTATTTTTTGAATTTTGGATAGTTTAGTTATTTTAACCATAATTGTAACATACAATTTTGGATTTATAATTTTACTTTTGGGTATTTTGGGTATTCGTTCGCTTTCGGTTCTTTGCGTCTGAAAGTCTATGAATCGTTCGAGATATTTAGCATTTTTCGAGTAGGTTCGATTTGTTCGGCTTGGTTTTTCCGCCCACCCCTAATCTCTATACACGAAAAGCCAGAATCAAACCTGACTGAACCGAGAACCGATGAATACTCATATGATCTACAATATAATTATATGCCCAAAAATAATTAGTTATATAAAATATTGAAATGTGGGATATTCTTCAAACAAGTAACTATTGTTCTTAAAAATAACGGGCTTATCGGAGATAATATATGGCGGCGGCGGCGATAGCGATAGGTCAAGCGATTACAGAGTTTGAATTTCATCCCACCGAGATCGTCATCCTTCGTCTCCATTGATCATTGCTGTCATCCCTGTTTGATCCGATCGCCTCTGCTTCGTGGTTATACGCTCTGTTCGATCCTTACTACTTATTGTAGGCTTTTTCCGTGAGTATCACGATTCTTCGCCATTCATGGCTACACGTTACCATGACTCGAATAAGGGTAAAGACAAGGCTTCTTCCAGTCGATGGACAAGGGAAGTTGCTACACAATTGCCTCCGATTGATAACTCTGATATGATCGAAGCTAATCAACTTATCCTGATCGGCAGATCTCTGAACCCTGACGTTCAGCCACCTTGGGTTGTTGTACACTTTCTACCACAACTGTGGGACTTACCAAATACTGTTGATGGCAAGGTACTTGGTCGAGAGAGGTTTAGTTTCACTTTAAATAAGAAGCGGACTTACTATACGTCCTTCAAAAGGCCCCTTTTCATTACAAGAGATGGATGCTAATTCTTCAACGATGGAAGCCTATAGTCTCAGACTCTTTCCATTCTCATATTCCTTTGTGGATCAAGGTACATGACTTACCGATACACTATTTCAAGGAGAACATCCTCAAGGCAATTGGGAAAAGTGTTGGACATTATCTACAATGTGACCCTGACAAAGGGCGAGTGCAAGTGGAAATGCACTACAACCACTAATAGTGCAAAAGTTCTTCACTTTTTTCCACTGGCGAGCAAGCGACTCTTGAGTTCGAATACGAACGCCTCTTACTCTCTGCTTCCTCTATCACTCTCTGCTCACAAGCAAAAAGAGTGTAAACGGGCAACTCATTCCTCTTCCTTGGGGTCCATTGGAGTTAACCAAAAGAATACTCTTCAGAGGTTGGAAGCAGACAAAACCCGCTTATCAGAACGCAAAGAAGCTCGACCCTATCAAGAGACCGCTCAGGCCTCCCAGTCAACCTGTCACCGTCCATACAAACAAACTCAACATAGTTCTCCTTCGCCAACGGACAGGAACTACGGTAATCATGAGAGACAGAGAAGGGATTTTCCCTTTGCAACCTTGACACAATCTGCATATGATGATCGAGCTTCTAATCACCTAAACCATTACTTACCTCGCCATGAGGGGCATTGGAGAAAGTCTGCTTCGCATGATCATCATTCTGATTACGGATCATCACATCACCGTCCATATGATATACGAGGTACATCTAGGAGAAATGAGCCTTCCCCTCCCAAAGAGCGCTCATTGGATAGACATCGTCTTCCACCACCTCTGCCTCGTTCTGAATTGCAAACCTCCCCTGTCTCCTGTTTTCCTTTAGCGGCCGCTGGTGGTGAGCCACAAACAGGATCTACAAGCACTCGCTCTAGACACCTTGCGCTTGAAAGGCTCTCTGATCCACCAGAACCTCCTTGAAAGCATGACACAGAAAGACTCTCCTCTGCAGCCCCGGAAATTGAATTGACACTCCTCTCTGGCAGGAAAGTGCGGTCAGCTTAACATATCTCTTCTGAGAACCTGCAAGACATTTAGGTTCACTGCGAACCAGAAGTGAACTCTGTAATGTTGATAAAGAGGCTGCTAAATGGGATAGGAGGAAACTTAGAGCAGAAGCTTCGGATCCTTCGTAAGAAGATGACTCCACAACTCTCGGTTCTCTTCAATTCAGACTAGGGCCTTGTTCAACGTCTTAGTCTTGCGCTACCAAACCAGCTACAAAGCGTAAAGCCCCAGCAAAGCCATCAATCAAATCAAAGAAGTCCACACCTGCAGAACTGGCGCCAGCTAGAAAGATTCACCGAAAAAGTTCATCCAATAATCATTCATCTATGTCTCATGACTTACCTCGTATTGACGGTACAAATAAGAAGGTTGTTGTTTCTTCTTCTAAGGCACTTCTGCCTTCCACAAGTAAGGGTTCAATGGTTTCCCGAAAATCATCCACGACTCAATGATCACAGCCAGTTGGAACTGTCAGGGTCTTGGGAACTTCTTGACAGTTCGACGTCTAAAGGGATTGAGACTCAAACTCTTTCCAGACTTAATGTTTCTGATGGAGACAAAGAACCAAGATGATTATGTTTTACAAGTTTTTGGGTGGATGGGCTACAACCACCATTGTATTGTCCCTCATGTGGGTTTAAGTGGCGGTTTAGCTTTATTTTGGAAGTCAGACATTGATCTTACAGTTTTGTCATCGACTTCTCATTTTATTGATACTTTGGTGAAATATAAGACTCATTCATTCTACTTTACGTTTGTTTATGGGCATCCCCCTCAAGTCCATCGTCGAGAGGTATGGGATGATATTTCCGCCTTAGCTCTTAATCGAGACTCCTCGTGGGCTCTTGTCGGTGATTTTAATGAGCTCCTTCATCAAGCAGAAAAGAGAGATGGTCCTCCTAGGCCCGAGGGCTCTTTCGTTGACTTTATAAGCTTTGTGTCTACGAATGGCTTATGGGACCTAGGATACTCGGGTAATTGCTTATCATGACGGGGAATGCGTCACGATCACCTTGTACACGCGCGACTTGATCGGGCAATGACCAATAATGCATGGATTAGTATGTTCCCCTCGGGTAGATCGAAGTACCTTAGGTTCAAAGGTTCCGATCATCGCCCGTTGATTGTGTATCTGGATGATCGATGCCCACGTCGCAAAGGGTTATTCCGGTTCGACTCAAGGCTGCAAGAAAAAGATGAAATATTTGATCTTGTCGCCCAAGTATGGGGTAATCTTGATCACGCCATGGTTGAGCAGAAACTAAATCATTGCTGAGCTGCTTTGATTAAATGGACAAAGGACAATAATTTCAATAACTCCAAGCTTATCCACGACACACATCTAGCCTTGGATGAAGCGCTTTCGCGCGGTAGTGGCAAATGATAAGGAGATATCTCGTTTACGACAGACACTAAAACAAGCCAATGTTGATGAAGAAAGCTTTTAGAAGAAAAGGAGTAGGGTCCAATGGCTACAAGGTGGTGATAAAAATAGTGCCTTCTTACACGCTTCAACCCGAAATCAACGCTCCCTAAACCCGATTTTGGTGGTTGAAGATGAAAATGGCATTGCCATGTTCAAGGATCACGAAATAGTCAAGGTTCACGAAATAGTCAATACGATATCTGAGTTTTACCATCGCTTGTTCTCTAAGGATGGGGCTCGCGATCTGCAGATTGTGAATGACGCTTTGTCTCCTCTTGTAACTTCCGAACAGAACCAGATGCTAACATCGCCACCATCAGTTGGAGAGATAAAGTTGGTTGCATTCTCGATTAACCCACAGAAGGCTCCGAGTCCAGATGGGTTCTCATCAGGTTTCTTTTACACTTATTGGCCAATAATTGGTCTGGATATTACCCGCGGAGTCAGAGCTTTCTTTTCGACGAGTATGTTCCCGCGTTCGCAAAACCACACACATATTCGGCGGATTCCGAAGATCCCTGACACTCGCCGTGTCGCAGACTATCGCCCCATTGCTTTATGCAATGTGTTTTAAAAGATGGTGGCGAAAATTTTGACTTCACGCATGGCTTCCGTGCTACCCATGGTTATCTCCGAAAATCAGTCAGGGTTTGTCCCCGGAAGAGCTATTACTGACAATGTGTTAATCACTCATGGGGGTCTGCACTTTCTAAAACGTTCAAAGGAGACGAAACAAAGCACGATGGCGGTCAAGATAGACATGATGAAATCCTATGATCGTGTTGAATGGGATTTTTTTGCTCAGTTCTTGAGTCTCTCGGCTTTCACTCTATTTGGATAAATTGGATTCTTGAATGTGTTACCTTGGTTTCATATTCATTTCTTATCAATGGTGAAGTTAAAGGCAATGTCCTTCCGTCGAGAGGCCTCCACCATGGGGATCCTCTATCGCCCTGCCTCTTTGTCCTTTGTACCGAAGTACTTTCGGGGTTATGTCATAAAGCTCAACCTACTGGCTCTCTTCTGGGTATTCTTGTCTCACGAGCTAGTCCTTCGATTAATCATCTGTTGTTTGTTGACGATACTTTGTTCTTCTATAAGTCGGATGCAACGAGTTGCAGAACTTTATCTCAGATTATACACTCTTACGAATGAGCATCAGGTCAGCTAATTAATAGGCATAAACCATCAGTCACTTTCTCTTTGAAATCATCCCCTGAGCGACGATTGCTAGCGAAGAGGATTCTGAATATTCATTCCGATAGGGGCACGGGGAAATATTTAAGCCTCTCTGAGAGCTTTGGTCGTCGAAAGAAAGATCTCTTCACGAGTCTGGTTGATCGGATAAGATAATGCTCTTTAAATTGGGTTAATCGCTTTCTATCTCCAGCAGGCAAGGAAGTATTACTCAAAGCGGTTCTTTCAGCTATCCCGACATACTCTATGTCTTGCTTCAAGATACCTATCTCACTTTGTCGCGGAATCCAATCAGCTTTGACGCGGTTTTGGTGGGACTCGAAACCTAGAGAACGTAAGATAAGTTGGGTATCTTGGGATAAGATGGCTCGATCCAAAGCGGAGAGTGGCCTTGGATTCCGAGATATCGAGGCATTTAATGACGCCCTACTTGCGAAACTTAGCTGGCGAGTACTTGTCAACCCCACATCTCTTGTGGCTCGAATTCTTCAAGGCAAATATTGCCGACAAAGTACTTTTTTAGATTTTAAGGCACCGTCCTCCGCGTCACATGGTTGTCATAGTCTTCTTATTGGCCGTAATGTACTTCTCCGAGGCTTGGGATGGCTTGTTGGAGATGGCCGGAATATTCGGGTTTGGGATGACGCATGGCTTTCAATGAAACAGCCTCTCCGCCCCTTTGGACCTTGTGGCAACCATAGCCAAGATCTCCGGATTTGATTGATCCGAATACTAATCAATGGGTATGGCCCCAAGTCAACCTCTTATTACCTCAGTATGAGGACCATATACGATGTTTAAACCCGAGTTCTTTGCATCAACCTAACAAACAAGTTTGGTTATTGGCGAAGTCAGGCCAATACTCTGTTAAATTGGGGTATAACTTGCTGGCCAAGCTTCGTTTACCCACTTCGAATACTGATTTTGACTGGAGGAAGCATGTGCAGAAACTAAAAACTCTCCCTAAAATTAAATCCTTCCTTTGGAAGTGTCTCAATGGAGCCGTAGCGGTGGTAGATTAACTACGCCGCCGTGGTATTGAAGGTGCTGCCCTCTGCTTTCGATGTGGTCTTCTGGAAATAGAGGATCATCTTCTTCTCACTTGCCCTTTTGCGCAAACTGTCTGGGACCTTGCCCCAATTGTTTTGCCCACCTTCGCTACCTTACCGACACTACACCAAATGCTCCAAGCCTCCGCCAATGCCCGTATGTTACCTTCGACGGGTATAGGCTCGATATCTATGGTGCCTTGGCTGTTGTGGAGACTATGGACAGCTCGTAATGCTGCGATCTTTTCTCAAAAAACATTCACAACAATGGAAATTATCTCAAAAGCTTGTATTGCTGTAAAAACATGGATGGATGCTTAACTTTTGTCGCAATCTGTGCATCTTTCACACTCGTCTTCTCCGCCTACCATGTTGTTGCAACATGTCATGCCAACTACCAACGATATGTTGTGTCATGTTGACGCAGCATGGGATGTGAACACATTAACTTGTGGGGTAGGCGTCTCTTTCCTTTCTCATGCGGAGCCTTTTGTTATGGATTTCTCGGATACAGAATTCAATGTTTATTCTGCTCTGGTTGTTGAAACTTGGGCTTTGTTAATGGTTATATCTAAGGCCAAGTCACAAGGTTGGTTGGAGATTCAGTTTTTCTCGGACTCCCAAACCTTGATCCACCTCCTTCAGAAAGGTGAATTCACAATGATCTTCACAGAATCCTCTTTGACATTCGAAATCTGATTACATCATTTTCCTCGATTGCTTTTTCGTTTGTACCTCGATCTAATAATTGTGTTGCTGATGCCTTAGCTAAATCAGCACTTCTGTTAGCTACTTCTACTTGAGGTTAATAAAGATTCTTCCTGATAAAAAAAAATATAAAAGATTGAAATGACCTAAATAATTAGAATTACAATTATAAATTTCAATATATTGATTGCAATATATTAGCGTTTCTTCTAAAAAACTTTCCTCGTGGTTTCTTCTTAAAGAAACACAGTAACGTTTAAGCGAATCATGGTAATGAGCTTCTCGTTTCCTCATTTTCTTCACTACGAGACAATGCCATTTCTTAATCCCAAAATTTTTGCATCATTGTGTTTGTGTTCTCATCATCTATTCCCGAAGTAATTCCAGCCTGATCACATCAAAAGTAACTACATAAATAGAAACACATCTCTATAAATAGAAAAAGAAAAAGAGAAACAGTGGATTTGTTATAGTGAGAACAATTTAACGAAGTTTAGATATACGAGACTTACTGTGAAAAAGCAGCGCGTGTGATATGGATTACATCGACAACTGCAACTACATCTCCCCCTGCAAGTAGAAATCCTTCTGTTATTTACATACGTTTGGCCTTTTTAGTTTTCGTAAGACTTACAATCCAAATTGTAACTGAATCTCATGATAAATTCTAAGTATAGAATAACTTATAGGTCAAGAAAAAGGTACAAACATCAAATCGGTCCATGATCGATATGTGAAATAAAAATCAAATCATTAGAGCATCTCCAATGGTACTATATTTTCCACTCTAAACTCTATATTTGAAATAAAATGAGCTCCAATGGTACTCTATATCTTACTCTAAAAATAGAGAAATGAATAGTGTTACTTCAAATATAGAGTAACACTATCCATTTCCTCTATTTTTAGAGTAAAACTTTTTTATTTACAAAGTACGTCTTAACTGTGATATGTTTTTAATTTTTACCCAAGAAAATTATATATTATATTTTTTTCGCTTTTAAATGAAATTATAATAACAAAAATTAATTATCTAATTAGTCAAAATTTTAAAATGCACTAATGACAAATATTAAATAAGAAATACAAAGTCGGAAAAAAAAAGAAAAACATTAACATGATAAATTGGAAATACAAAAAAAGTATAAAAGACTCAAAATAATAATTAGATAAACTTATCCTAACATGAAATTGTAATTTAATAAACTGGTAGATCGTTTCCAGATCCACCAAGACTATTAAAATATATGTTTAATTTTAATGGATAATTATCATAAAATAAAATAAAAGGGGTTAAATTTAAATATTTTAAAGTTGTGGATTGTACAATAAATTAATAAACAAAAAGAAAGTGGAATATATTTGGAATATTCCTTTTTTAGAGTAAAAATAGAGTAAACCATTGGAGCAAACACATACTCTACTTTTAGAATACTCTATATTTGAAGTAAAAAATGGAGTGAACCATTGGAGATGGTCTTATGCAGACAAAAGTTCTTCGACACTACACAATTCTTTTTTGTTTTGCATATTTGCGAGAAATTCACAAAGAACATAAAGCATCAATTAGAACAGTTTATCGATGACCCATAAAAAAAATCAGAAAGCAATTAGTCATAGGTTGAGATATAAAGCAAACACAGTGTTTTCACTCCACACATCATGGATTTGAAAATATTTTGGAATCTAAAAAACTCTGAAACACCTTTTTTCTTCAAACAAAGAAAATAGAACTATAACTCTACAAGTAGAAGCTAACTTTTTCTTTTATAATTCCAAGTTGGCTACAAAGAGTTAGGGAATAAAAATAATGTTTAAGAAAGTACATTGTAATGAAAATTGAAAGCCTATTTATATGTAGCACTTACCCATAGTGCTTCTGAAGAATCTTCATCTAATAGTTTAAATGATAAACGAGATCACTTTAGCATGTAGAACTGCAGCTTTCTTCATTTTAGAAAAACTAGACAGTCTGATTCAATAAAAACCCATATTAGATTTCCAAAAGTCCCTAGTTACAAAAAGCTTGAGAAGCAGTGCATTGCAATATAAGAATGAAAAAATCATAAGCAGTGCATTGCAATATGAAAACTCTCGTTCTAGAAAACCAAGCATTTTGTTGAGTATTAAACAAACATGGAACAATTAACAACATAAGTGAAGAAGATATATAATAGTTGGCAGCTAAAAATTGCATACTCTGCAGAGGACATCATTCATAACCAATCTTAACATAACTTAAGATTGAAAAAAGAGAGGCTTTGATCCATTATCAAACACAACACATATTAAATCGTTTTCCCTTAACAAAAACATAGTAAAACGCAAAAAGGCAAAGTAGAGCATATTAAAGTGAACATACCTTGTAAGAAGATCAAAGATCAAAGTTTTCTCAGGACTTAACCATTCATATGGTTTTTATGTCCTTCAGTTCAAATTCAATCATTAGTGCTTTGACTAGAAATATTTCCATAGCTGTTCTCTTTTCTTCAAATATGTGCTATATCTTTCCTCAAATTCCTCCTCTTTTACAGGAGTATACTCGGGACTCAATGATTGGGAAGGGTAACCTTCATCAAAATCTTTACGTCCTTGAGTTTGCTGCTCCTGCTTTCATTTCTCAGCTTCAGCCTATCACTAAAGATCTTTCTATTTTGTGGCACCAGAGATTGGGTCACCCTTCAAATCAAAAAGTTCAAATTCTTTCCAAGATTTAACATTTCTCTTCAAGAAAAACAGATCATGATTCAATGTGTAGTGTCTGTCCTTTAGCTAAACAGAAACGATTGTCATTCCCTTCTGTTAATAACATTTCTCAAAATCCTTTTGATTTGGTCCATATAGATGTTTGGGGTCCATTTCATATCCCAACATTAGAAGAATACAAATACTTCTTAACAATTGTGGATGATTGTACTCGAGTAACTTGAGTTTACTTGATATCAAATAAAAGTTCTGTGACTCATATACTTCCTGATTTTCTTTAATATATAAAAACACAATATCAAACTTCTATTAAAGCTATCCGTTCTGACAATGCTCAAGAACTTTCTTTTACAAATTTGTTCAAAGCCAAAGGCATTAATCACTACTTCTCTTGTCCCTATACACCACAAAAAAATTCCGTGGTTGACAGAAAACACCAACATATTCTTAATGTTGCAAGAGCTCTTCTCTTTCAATCCAAAATTCCTTTACATTTTTAGGAGGATTGTATTCTAACAGTTGTTTATCTTATAGATCGTACTCCTCCTCTTTTAAACAATAAAACATCTTTTGAGCTCTTGATTAAGAAACCACCAAAGTATAATCATCTCAAAGTCTTTGGATGTCAATGTTATGTTTCTACTTTAGCTAAAGACAGACACAAATTTTCTCCTAGAGCAACATCTTCTGTATTTTTTGGCTATCCTCAGGGATACAAAGGATACAAAGTACTTAATCTGGAGACTAATACCATTACTATTAGTCGTAATGTGGTTTTTGATGAATCTTTTTTCCTTATCAAAATCTTTCATCTGATTTGTCTTCTCATTCTGAGTTCTTTGCACAAGATGTGTTACCTTTACCTATTCCAGATTCTCCTTTTCCAGCCTTCTTTGATCTAAGTTCTAATCATATAGAATCTGATCATTTTTCATATTCCCTGTTTTCAATAATGATCCTTCTTCTTCTCCTACTACTCATTCTTCTCTTAATCCAATTTTGGATACTTCTACTACTTTTGTTTCCTCTCCACCATCAGGGAGTGTCATTCAAGCTCAAAGAACAAAAAGACAGACCATAGCCCCTGCCTATTTGGATGAATATCATTGCTTTCTTCTTAATCCTTCTATACCATTTCCTGTGCATCCTAAACATACTACTACATATCCTATTTCAGCCTTTTTATCCTATGATAACATTGAACCCTCTCATAAACAATTCATTCTCTCCATTATTGCTTCTTCACCACCAAAAACCTTCCATGAGGCTGTTCAATCTGAAGCATTCAATCAAGCTATGAAATCTGAAATGGGGTCTCTAGAAACAACTGGTATTTGGTCTATTTGTGAGCTACCTCTAGGAAAGCATCCTGTTGGTTGTAAATGGGTTTATACCATCAAATATAACCCTGATGGAAGCATTGAGCGACACAAAGCAAGATTAGTTGCCAAAGGCTACACACAGCTTGAAGGCTTGGACTATCTTGATACCTTTTCTCCAAGTGCTAAGATGGGAACTTTTAGAATGCTCCTTGGCCTTGCTGCTATCAAGAACTGGTCCCTCACACAACTTGATATCAGTAATGCTTTCCTAAATGGTGATCTAGATGAGGAAATTTACATGGTTCTTCCTCAAGGCTATTCCCATATCATAGGCAAAGAAGTTTCCCCCAATTCTGTCTATAAACTTCATAAATCCTTGTATGGATTGAAGCATGCTTCTAGACAATGGAATCAGAAACTTACCTCAGTCATTCTTTCACAAGGCTTTGTTCAAACACATTCTGATCACTCTTTGTTTGTGAGATATACACCTTAAGTTTTTCTTGCCATTCTTGTCTATGTGGATGACATCCTCATTGTGGGAAACAATGATTCTTCAGTTGCAGAATTTAAGATGACTTTACAGAGTTTTTTCAAACTCAAAGATATTGGACCAGCCAAATATTTCTTGGGATTTGAGATTGCTCGCAGTTCAAATCGTATTTCTCTTAATCAAAGGAAGTATATTTTGGAATTGTTGGAAGATGCAGGTTTCTTAGGATGTAAACCTGTTTCTGTTCCTGTTGATCCAACCCTTACTATCTCTGCCTCAGATGGTGAATTGTTACCAGATGCTTCTGTTTACAGATGTTTAGTAGGGAGACTATTGTACTTGACTCATACACGTCCTGACATAACATGTGCAATCCACAATTTGAGTCAATACACGTCCAAACCACGCACAACATCTTCAAGGAGCCAACAGAGTGTTGAGGTATTTGAAGAATGACCCTGGTCAAGGTTTATTCTACTATGCGTCATCTTCTTTACATCTTACTGCTTTCTCTGATGCTGATTGGGCTTCATGTCCGGATTCAAGAAGATCTATCACAGGATTTTGTATGTTTCTTGGAGATTCTTTGATCTCTTGGAGATCCAAGAAACAACAAATTGTTTCTAGGAGCAGTTCTGAATCTGAGTATAGGGCAATGGCTTATAATACATGTGAATTGGTTTGGCTCACTGCTTTGTTGATAGATCTTCATTGCTTTCCAACTTCACCAGCTACTCTTTTCTGTGATAACAAGTAAGCCTTGTATATTGCCTCCAATCCGGTCTTCCATGAGCGCACCAGACATATAGAAAATGATTGCCATGCTGTGAGAGAAAGATTATAAAGTGGCTTTCTCAAAACACTTCATGTTCGAACAAAGAACCAACTTGCAGATCTCTTTATTAAAGTTGTTCAACAAGGCATTTTCAAGAGCTTAATGTCCGAGATGAGTATTCACAGATTGTTCATTCCATCTTGAGGGGTATTAGGATTAAGCTTATATACCGGTTGATTATGCTTAAACCGGGTCAATGGTTTTGTAATATAAATAGAATACATTTACTTCTTTTGGTTGTAACAAACTTTACTAATACAGAAAAAACTTTTACATTTTCTCTCTTGATGATTCACTTCCAATAGTTTTCCCTTAACAGGAGGTTCATCTTAGGTTTCAAATCCCAAATCCACAGCTTGAGTTTCACGATAAAGAAGAAACTCATGGTCAACATAAGCTTCAATGTACCTAAGTCTCCATATATTCATCATTGATCCATGAATTGTCCTCAAAAGGTAAGTGTTTTGTATAAGTTCATCGCCACAATTCCCAAACCAACAACGATCTTTATCTTCGCCTAAAACACACAAAAAACCAACGTCAATAAGTAAATACGAAACGTAATTTCAGGGAAGTACAAAGGTAACCACATAAAAGTTTTCCAAATTTCTTAAAATACGATCAATCACACATCAAACTTAAGTTTTCTTTCTCCATCCGAGAACAACATTAGATAGGAACAAAATTTCACCAAAAAGAAGAGAAACCAAATAATGAAGAACAACTAAAGAGCTTATATAGGGTTTGGATATTGCTTAACTATCAAAATACTAAAGATACCCGATAAGATCAAATATGTTTAACAAATCAATTGATGCATATTATTTGTCAACTAATATATACTCCAACGTACAAAATCAATTATCATAGGTTTTCTTTTTAAATCAATGAATTTCATGCAGGGTAAAAACATTATAATTCCGATTTAAAATATTTTCTAGACCGAGAACGAATAAAAATATGACACATAAGCAAAAACAAATAATCGATTTTTAAAAAAGCACCGAGCCAAATAATTGCACCATTCGACTAACAAATTCTGTAAACTCGCCACGCAATCAAGTGACTTCTCATATTATACATGATAAGGTCAAATTTGCTTAACAAATCGATTGATGCATATTATTTGTCAACAATAATATATACTCAAAGTACAAAATCGATTATCATGGTTTTCTTTTTTAAATTAATGAATTTCATGCAAGGTAAAAACATCATAATTCCGAATGAAAATATTTTCTAGACCGAGAACGAATAAACCTATGACATATAAGTAAAATCAATAAATCGAATTTTTTTTAAAAAAACACCGAGCCAAAAAATTGCACCATTCGAGCAATAAATTCTGTGAGCTCGTCATACAATCAAGTGACTCCTCATATATATAATATATAGATATATATTATCTAATTAGTAGTCTTGTTAGACCAAGAACATTGCAAGGCTCTTAGACAAGTTTTAAAAAAATAATAATAATATAAAAATCAGAAAGAGAAAGAGAGAAATAAGAGTCTGTACCTTAAAACTCTAATATAAGAACCGATCTTCTCCTTTTTTTTCTCTTTTTCTTTGTAAAATAAAAATAAAAAAATAAATAATAATTATAATAATAACATTTTATTTTTTAGAACTCAAGTGGGGTTTTTAAGCATTGATCATGCTCTTAATGCTCTTATACTAGACGTGAAGGAATTCGTAACGATTTATAAACAATTTATAAATATATATTTACGAATTTTATTCCCAAGAACCGTGCAAATTATTGACTTTGAATCTAATCTACGGGGTATCGAATATACCTGGAAAAGTCGCAACGGAACTTTGATCTGGATTTGAATCGAGGTTTCTAAGCACTCCAAGCGTCGTGCCTCTACTGGTATCCACATGCACACAAACTGGATCTAATCGGGATGCTAGCGCCGTTGAGATCGAACCTCAAATCAGACAAACAATTTGTCTCTGTATAATTTTTAGGGTTTTTTCGCTTTTCTAAGTCTTTTCTCAAAACTCAATACGATAATTATATATGCGTATGTTGCACAACCGACCAACGCACAACAACATTCAACAAACGGGCCATAGNATATATATAATTAATACAACACTTATAACAATATATCATATATATTAATATAATTTTATTATTTTATTCATCATATAAATAAAATAGTTAAACCCAAAAAATACATTGATCTAGTTTGCTTAGGTGTGTGACCCTGCAGGATCGAGTAATATTAGCAATAGATTCGTAATCTATAGATTATAAGCGGT
>OVAN01010245.1:0-15959 GCA_900406275.1 Anastatica hierochuntica | reverse complement strand
GCGGTCAATTATTTTACTGATCTATTCACACCGACATGCTCGGGCGATCTACCGCAAGTTTTAGCGAACGTTGTTCCGGTGATATTTGATTCCATGAATCAAATGTTAACTAAGGAAGTCACGGAAAGGGAGGTCCGGAATGCACTTTTTGCTATGCATCCTGAAAAGGCCCCTGGGCCAGATGGGATGACAGCACTTTTTTCCAAAGGTACTGGGGAATCATGAGGGAGGATCTAGTCCGGTTGGTTCGGGAGTTCTTTCGGACCGGTAGTTTTGATGTTCGGTTGAATGAGACTAATATCTGTCTTATACCGAAATCCGAACAACCTAAGAGGATGACTGAACTTCGACCTATTAGTTTATGTAACGTGGCATACAAGATTATTTCTAAAGTTTTGTGTCTTCGGCTTAAAAAGGTTTTACCTCGAGTGATCTCTGAAACACAATCCGCTTTTGTTTCAGGCAGGTTAATTACAGATAATATTCTGATTGCACAGGAAATAATCCATGGGTTACGCACGAATCGTCGGTGTCGCCATGATTTTATGGCTATTAAAACGGACATGAGAAAAGCTTATGATCGGATTGAATAGCCTTTTCTGGAGGCAGTCCTACAGAAACTCGGGTTTGGACAACAGTGGATCTCTTGGTTAATGTGGTGTGTTAGTTCAGTCTCCTATAAAGTACTGTTTAATGGCCGACCAACAGGGCATATTATCCCACAACGAGGACTGCGACAAGGAGACCCTTTATCACCGTATCTTTTAATCCTTTGTACGGAAGTGCTGATTGCTAATATAAAACGGAAGGAACGGGATAAGGCTATAACAGGTATACAGATAGCTCGGCGGAGCCCGTCAGTATCACATCTTCTATTTGCTAATGACAGTCTTTTCTTTTGTAAGGCTGAGAGGTCACAATGTGGGGCTGTCTTGGATGTCCTTAGGGAATATGGGAATGCATCTGGCCAAGTTATTGATTTTGAGAAATCATCGGTGATGTTTGGCAAGAACGTCCCGAACCAAATACAAGAGATGCTAAAAGTTATGTTAGGCATCTCAAAGGTGGGAGGGATGGGAAATTATTTAGGGATCCCTGAAAGTTTTGGAGGTTCAAAGAGTTAGATTTTTAATTATGTCCGTGAACGGTTAGGTGATCGGGTGAATGGTTGGTCTTCCAAATTCCTGCCGAAAGGGGGCAAAGAGATCCTGATCAAATCAGTGGCTCTTGTGCTCCCCAATTATGTCATGTCATGTTTCAAGCTCCCCCAAGTGTTAACCATGAAGTTAACCAGTGCGATTTCTAAATTATGGTGGAGTTCCAATGGATGTCACCGCGGTCTCCATTGGGTTGCATGGGACAATTTATGTATCCCCAAAGAGAATGGAGGCCTCGGCTTCAAATCTTTGGAGGCTTTTAATTCGGCTCTTCTGGCTAAAAAATTATGGAGGCTAACTCAATTCCCGGGTTCTTTGGTTGCCCGCGTTTTGCGCGGTCGGTATTTTCGTAATGTCCATCCTTTGAATGCAAAAAAACCACATTCCCCTTCTTTCGGCTGGAAAAGTATATTTTCCACTCAGGATTTACTTAAGCAAGGGATTCGTATACGTATAGGATCTGGAATTAATATTTTAGTATGGCAAGTTCCATAGATTCCGGATATTAATCCACGCCCGGCGAGAGGACCGGGTAATGTATGGTACCCTGGGCTACAGGTCTATCAATTAATAGATCCATCAACTCGGGAATGGCATCTACCGCTACTACAGGAAAATTTCCACCCAGAGGATGTATAATTAATTCGGGGTATTCATCCTAGTCGTACATTATCACACGATGGTTTGGTATGGCATTATACGAAGTCGGCTCAATATACGGTTAAGTCGGGTTATAAGAATCTGAACTCCGAAGCGATAACGCGAATTAATAATAATGGTTGGGGTCCCGGGCTGAAAGCTCTAAAAGCTTTCACATGGACAATAAAATGCCTGTTGAAGATGCAACATCTTATTTGGCAAATAATTACCGGAAATTTGGCGGTTACAAAAAAACTCATACATAGGGGAGTACGGTGTGCTACAATATGCCAAAGGTGTGGAGACGCTGAGGAAACAATTAATCACGTCTTTTTTGAATGCACCTCACTGGCACATGCTTGGCATTTCTGCAAGGATCCAGCTAATACAGCGAATTTCCCTTCGAGATCTATTTATGCGAATCTAGACTATCTTTTCTGGCGGAATCCTTTGAAAAATTATGATAAGGATCGCAGTGAGATGTATCCATGGATGCTTTGGCTAATATGGAAAGCACGGAATGACAGAGTCTTTCAAGGGTTACAAACGGATGCGGGCTCGCTCCTTACCACCGCGGAAACTGATTATAAGGCTTGGAAAGAAGCGCAAATTACGCCTTACTCTGAAGAGGAACGGCAATCAGGGACTTTTCCCCTTTCAGATGGCTTGGTTTGTCGGGTAGATGGATCTTTGAAGCAATCTGACCACAATTCTGGTCTTGGCTGGATCTGTACAGATTCAGAAAACACGATAATCTTGTTGTGGGCACGATGTCAACGTTGTAGTCTATCACCTCTCCATTCAAAGTTGGAAGCTCTACTCTGGGCAATGTCAGAACTTCAACGCCGAAGGATAAGTTGTCAGAGCTTCCAGACAGACTGTGCAGAGCTTATCAGCATGACTTCACATCTGGATGATTGGCCAGCCTTTTATACACAACTTCAGGAATTTCAGCTTCTTCGGAGTCAGTTACCAGATTTCTCCTTGACCCATATTCCACGCACGGAGAATACACAAGCAGATCGATTGGCACGCGGATCTCGACCTTTTAATTGCGATTATATTTTTGTAGATTCTATTCTTCCAACTTGGCTACCAAGATTGGAAGAAAACCTTTGACTATTGTGTGGTTGACAAAAAAAAAAGTGGCTTTTACATCTTTGTTTTTGGATTTTGTTATCACGTTATTGCATTTATTTTTGATGTTTGAGTTGATTCGGGTAATAATCTCACTGGATTTTTTTTGTTTAGTTAGTTTACATTCCTAGCATATGCATTATTTAGTTATATATAGTGGTTTTGAGGTTAAACTAATATAATGATGTACCTTTGCGGAAGGTGTATAACAATGAAAACATAACCATATTATTAACAATAGAGAATAGAGAGAGGTATGAAAAATAGTTTCTCTTTATTTAAAGATACATTAGAGTTTGACCCGCGCGATAGTGGTGGTTTTTTTAATTTTTATATATTCAATTTATGATTAATCATGTTTAAATAATTCGAGTTTTGGGTTTGAAATTTTCAGATTTTGAATTTCAGATTCAAGTTCAAGTTCAAATTTTTAAATTTTTTAGTGTTATCGAATCCTGAATTCAGGTTTAGATATGAGATTTTCGGGTTTTCTAAAATACTCATACGGATTTTATTCAAATAATACCCAAATCCAAAATACCTTATACAAAAACCCGTGGGAGTATTTAAAAATAAAACATCAGACAACTAAATTTAAATTTTTTATAACTTTTTATTTATTTTTGTAAAAAATTTTATTTTTAAAAAATATTTATATTATAATATAGTTATTTTTAAAAATTATATATTTATTTTAAATTTGAAAACAAATTATATTTAAACTTTAGTGAAAATGATGATTTTGATTTGTGTTGGTTCATAATTATGATAACGATTATGTGAAAATAATATTTGAATATTTCGTATGTTTGTTGAAATAGGTGAAATAGTAATTAGTGTTAGTTTTATTTCTTTTAATTATACAAATTTCTTTTAATTTATTGGATACATTGGATACATTTAATAAAGTTTCTATTCAATTAAAAAAATCACACATAAACTTTTTTATGTACTTCAGTTTTGATATGAAAATTAAATCCTATTTTTGACCTGTTTGCGATAAAATCAACGGAGAAAAGGGAATATGCTCTTTGGATCAACACTGAAACCCAAGAAAATAATATATGTTATAACAAAAGCATATTTCTGTTTGATATCTGCAAGATCTACCAACAAAACAGTAATTTTGTAAAATCGACAATAGAATAAGCAATCCAATTAAGCTAGTAAATGATATATCTCGGGTTTTTTTTGATAATTTTTTTTTTGATAATTCGGATGTCCTAACCCCACCGAGGTGGTCTAGACTAGCCGGTGTCGGGGTCCTAGGCCAGGTCCGAGGCGGTCCTGATGGGGACACATAGCCTGGACACTTGAAACCTAGACACGCCTGCACACCGTCGGTTTCAGGGCGCTGGGGGCCGCATGTGAATACCTCTGTCATGGAAAATCGTGAGGTAGTTCCTTCTGTTGGGGATCGAACACGCGACTTGTCTCCAGGAAGCGGTCCGTCCTTGCCAGTAAGCCACGACGTTCCGAACATATATCTCGGTTTTTACTAACTTCTAATGGTGTCTTTGGTTTGTTTTTGAGACTTTTTGAAGTCTTTTGGTGTTCTTTGATGTTTTTACAGGTTTTAAAGTTCTTTGGAGAGAAATGAAGAAATTTGGACAAAAATAAACTTATGAAAATGCAGAATTATGCTGATGGATTAGAAGTTTGGCCTTACGTGAAAAGTTTCCCACCGTTGGATCGAGTTGCAATTTTGACACAAAATATCCACGTGAGTTAGCTTTCATATGGAGGTGGTTTGAAGACAATCCAACGGATCGATCAAAAGTTATGGCTATTTTCGTAATCACATGCTGTCCAGTTTTGAAAATTTCCCTTTTTGCCCAAAAATTTCCAGATTTACAGAAAAGATCTCAAAACCTATGTAATTACTGTAGGACGAAAATTAGGTTATGAGACTTGATTTTTCACAGACGTTTTAGCTTTTCTTTGGTATTCTTTGGGGAGAAGAAACACTGTATCCACAGACTTTTGGAGAAGCTTTCTAAACCCCTTTTATCTTTTTAATTTCATTATGTCTTTCAATTCATCTATGATTTCTGTTGTTTTCATTATGTTTGAGTAGTTCCTTGTTAGGTTTTAGGGATTTCAAAGGAATTGATGAGATTGAATATTTAGGACTGCATGATAGGGAATCTCCTTTAGAATTCTTCACGTGGATTGTTCTTAGTGCTTGAACTTGATTGATCACCTAGTTCATGATCTTAGGTTAATTGAATACAATGAGAGTTGATTTGATTACTTGAAAATAGTCCTTGTGATCAAAGTATCCTTAGCCAACGAGAGTTGATGTTAAGGTGCTTTGTGAACAAATCAAAACCTGGATTTAATGCATGTTTAACCTTCTGAATTCAACGAGAGTTAGTCTTTTAGGTTGTTAGACATAGTAATTGGAGCCACGAGAGTGGAAAAATTATACAACTGTGTTTTGAGTTCTAGAATGATGCTTAATTGATTCCCTGATAATTTCCTGCATTCATGATCTGATTTCCTGTGAGTTGCCCTAATGTCTGACGTTTTTCTACCATTGATTTACATCGTTTTAACATTGCTTCTATTTACTTTTGCATTCATAAAAAAACAACCATCTTTTGTCTTCTAGCTTGATCTGAAATTAAGAATTCTAGTGTGTATCTTGGTCCTTATAGATTCGATCCCTGAAATACTACTGCAATTTGTTGTGCACTTGCAGTGTTATTTAAGGGTTAAAACCTGAGATATCAAGTTTTTGGCGTCGTTGGCGGGGACCAAATAACGCCTTTGAATCTTATTCTAGGATTTAGTCTAGAATTTCTTCTTTTTTTAGTACTTACGCGTTCTTTATTTCTTCTCTTTGGTGTTTCAGGTGCATGACAAGGAAAGGACAAAGTTCTAAGTCTTTAATCGCCTACGACAACCAGAAGCTAGCTAGAATAGAACATACCAACAGGAAAGCAAAGAAAATAGCTGAGATGGATGATCAGAATCTTCCACTAGGTCAACAAGCTGCAGGAGGAGAACAGTTTCCTCAAGATCCTGCTCATCTGGAGCAGCAGCGCTTGGGCCAACAGGGTTTAGTACCGCGATTGATGCCGCAGGACGGCCAGAATTTGCCTCACTGTGGATGATGCCTACCAGTTAATTGAGAACCTGGCATCCAGCAACAACAATCACTGTCCTGGCTATGTCAGGGGATCAAAAGGGGCAACTTCTAAAAGTGCCCAAATATCTGAGTTGAAGTCGATGATGGCTCAGCTGCTGAAGAGCCAACAGAACCAGCATAGGCATGTGAGTTTTTGCAAAGATGTCACAGACATTAATCTAGATATATGTGCAGTAGGAGAAACTAAGAATGATGAAGAGGTGAATTACATGGGGTATCAGAACAATAAGGGGTTCAATCAGAGTTATAGAAATCACCTTGGTTTCAACTACATAAGAAACATTGGTGTTGAAAATCCTCAAGACTGCAATTACCCTCCTCCTGCATTCCAAGGGAAAACTTTCGTGCAAAACTCGGGTTCTGGAAATGTTTTTGGAAAAAACTTCGTGTAAAATCCGGGCAGCAATGGTTTTCAGTAGGGATTTGAAGGAAAACAGTTCATGCAAAACTCGAGTTTAGGTTTTCAGGGTAAAACATCCGTGCAAAATTCGGGCATGACGAATTTTCCACCGAGGTTTCAGAATAAGGCACAGACTTCTGGGAACTTCTCTGGTTTCCAAAATTTTCAACAAGAACCAGCTCCTCAGGAAAATAAACTCGAAGCAATGATGCAGCAGCTTTTGGAGATACCAAAGGTTATCAATGCGAAAGTAGATGACATGTACAATGAACTTAATAACAAGTTTGAATCTCTCTCTGCGCATGTAAAGAAGA
This sequence comes from Anastatica hierochuntica, assembly GCA_900406275.1. NCBI lineage: Eukaryota > Viridiplantae > Streptophyta > Magnoliopsida > Brassicales > Brassicaceae > Anastatica > Anastatica hierochuntica. The sequence goes on along the minus strand of OVAN01010245.1, from coordinate 9,158 downwards.
TGGACATCCAATTGGCTCAGATTGCTGAAGCAGTTAAGAGATATCCAGGAACTCTTCCTGGGAAAGCAGAAGTGCACCCTAGAGCACAATGCAATGCTGTCAAATCTGAGAATGACAGAGACGCTTGTGAGGATGATGCTGCAAAAGTTGATGATATCTCATGAAAGAATTCCCTATCCTCTGCGATTCCTGAACACAAATACACTCCTAAAGTGCCATACCCCACAATGCCACAACATTTGAGAGAATCAATCAGTGAGAAGACTCTTGTCGGATTTCATAAAAGAGTGAAAAGGATCCCTCCTAACACGTCATTTGAAGACGCTTGGGAGCACTACCATCTGAATATGTTCTTCAAGAACACAAGATAGACTATGCAGGAGATCGAGACATTGTTCATCAAGGTTAGAAATGCATCTTCACCAATGAATTTTATCCAAGATAGATGACCCTGGGAAGTTTGAAGTACCATGTTCTATTTTAGGGGTCGAGTTTACTGATTCTCTATGTGATATTAGATCTACAGTTAGTCTGATGTACAAGGCTATTGCTGAGAAATTGGGTCTTGTTACAGAGCCTCCTAAGTTGACCTTGGAGTTCGCAGACTCTTTCACAAAGTCTCCACAAGGTACCATTAATAATTTAAATGTGAAAGTGGGTAATTGTCTTGTTCCTACTGATTTTCAGGTAATGGAGATGAGCAATGGTTCTTATAAGCCGTTGATTTTGGGAAGAGCCTTTTTAGCCACAACGGGTGCGAAGGTTGATTTGCCTAAGAAGAGGATCTCATTTACAAAAATTGACGAGAATGTCTACTACCGAGCTGTGCCCATAGACAAAGGTACGCATCTTGCCTCATTTGTTAGTGTGATTGATGAATTTTTACCTGTAGCTGTTTCTCAGGATTATTTGAGCACTAAGAGCAAGGTCAAAGAAGTCCTGGATGGAGACTCTTTCGTCGCAACACAGAAGTTTGATACAAAAGCTAAGAAAAAGCTGAAGTGAAAAAGGATCAATGGAGATTCTAACTTGATGTTGATACCTCAAAGCTGTTTTGATGGTGTAATTGAGTATAAGGTGCAAAGTAAAGGAACGTCAAAGCCTTTTGCAAAAGTTCGAGCTATTCTCACCCCAGATTTGAAGGAGAAAGGCCTAGAAGCTGTTAAGGGTCTCATGAGCAATGTTCTGAAGCTCAAAATATTTTATGGAGGGACTTGTTTTGGAGCAAGTTTCCATGTTCACCAGGACTAATACTCAACTCCAAAAGTCAGGCTAATTACTTTAAACAAGCGCTTAGTGGGAGGCAACCCACTGGTAAGGTTATTTTTCTTATTTAGTTTTTTTTTATTTCTTTAACATACTAATTTTTGGCTTTAGTTTTCGTGTGTTTAAGATTTGAGCAAAAAAAAGAACATGATCGACCGATCACTTTTGTCAGGATCGATCAATCCGTAGCGGCAAAAGGTGATCGATTGTTCCCGTAGCCTGATCGATCGATCACTCACCCAGGTGAACCAAATTTTATTTTTTGGTTATTTTCGGTTTATTTTCACTCAAATTGAACCAAACAACGTGTTTTAATTTTCTTAACTGGATTTTCAAGATCAAACCAAAAATTTTCACAAAAAAAATTTATCCCCTTCAACCCATATTCTTTGTTTTTCAATATTTTCTAAAATCTCCAATACTTAGCCGATTTTTTGCGATTCAAGTGTCTAACTTGATCAGTTTTTCGAGCTCTTTCACCCGGTGCTAACGGTTTTCTGAGTTAGCAAGGTATGATCTCTCTATCTCCTACTTTATGTACGAAAATTAGGTCATCTATTTGGGTTTTCGCGAGACTCATACTGAACTTGATTTTGTCTTCTGTTTCTTGTTTATAATGGTTGATATGCATGCCTATGATAATTAGAAACATACTTAAGTGAGATTTTTATGAGAGATTTGATGATTTAGGATTTGAGAACTTAGGAATTAGGGATTTTTGAGAAATTCGATTTCATCTTACAATTTCATGACGATTGTTGTTTTTTATGGTTTAGAAGCATGAACTAGGTGAATGTGTGATGAGTTTCTTTGGGGGTTGATGATATCTCTTTCGTTCTAATTCTCACACCGAGGACGGTGGGAAGTAAGTCTGGGGGAGAGTGTTTCTGGTATTGATTTTTCTTTCTCTTTTGGTGTGTTCTAACTTTTGAGTCTTTTTCTTTGTTTTATTGAGTCAAAATCCTTGTAGGAGATTAAGACGGAAATCGATGATGAATGCTGAATTATTGTCTTGTTTTCTTTTATGATTTCTAAAATGACCATTTTGTTGTAGAGGATGTTAGTACAATCAAGCCAGTGAACCCTTTGGCTGAACTCCCTACCTGAAAGTCTCAACCAGTATATTCAATTTGATCTGACGTTAACTCTATTTATTTGGATTACTTAAATGAACTTAATTTTTCTCATCAGTGTTTTGTCAGGGATTGAAACACTAACATTCAGGAATGTTCTACCTTTTTACCACTCTTTCTTCCTGAATGGCCAGACACATCTTTAGTTCGGTACCACACCTTAACCTTTCCGCCTTTCTAGCTCTATTAATTTTTGTATCATTCATCTATGTGCACACGTGTGCAAAAAGAATAGAGAGAATAGGATTGACATAGTGTACTCTGCTCCTTAGGATTGGTTAGTGGAATAATTGGTGGTTAGACATTTGATTATGTCTTTTTGGGTTTATGCTTAAGCTTAAATGTGAATTTTGTGATGATAGCATAAGATGGTGGTTTATCCATTTTCCTGGATGTTTTTAATGTTGTATTGAGATCTGTATTGTAAAGAACTGACCCTATCCGAAATGTGCACGAAAAAAATAAAAAAAACGAAAAAGAGGAAAAAAAAGAAAGAAAAAAAAAGAAAGAAAAAAAAAGCGAAAAAAAAATAATCTGAAAATTGCGCATGTTTGGGGTCAGAATGTGTTTGTCTCAGTATTTTAAGTTTTCTAGGAATTCATTCTATGTTGATGTTTGGGTGGTTTTTGGGTTTATATCAGTATGCTTAGGTAGTAGAGGAACTATGGTTATCAATAGATCCATCTCTCCTGCGATTTTGCATAATGTCTTGTATCCATTTCACACTTCTGAGAGCCCTAAACACCTAAACTCCACCGTTAAAATCATCCCTCCTTATACCGAGCCCTTTCCTGACATTGATTTCTGATGAGAAACTCATGCCCTGTTTAATGAATGTTAAAGAGTTGACTGATGGGACGTTGAGTTTGCAGGTTTAAGATTTAGAGTATAGATAGGTTTGGGAAGTTATTATGGGGAACTAGGGGAGAACGTCTAATACTTTTGTTTACTTATGTGGTCAGATGAAATGTTTTTACAAGACAAGGTTCGCTGAGGTTTCTAGAGTCTCCCCGTTTTCAAACCTTTCCACTGGCTTGAATTTTCATTAGTCTTTACTTGAGGACAAGCAAATGTTCAAGTCTGGGGGAATTGATATATCTCGGTTTTCAATAACTTTTTAATGGTGTTTTTGGTTTGTTTTTGGGACTTTTTGGAGTCATTTGGTGTTCCTTGGTGTTTTTACAGGTTTTAATGTTTTTTGGAGAGAAATGAAGCAATTTGGACAAAAATAAACTTATGAAGATGCAGAATTATGCTGATGGATTAGAAGTTTTGCCTTATGTGAAAAGATTCCCACCGTTGGATCGAGCTGCAATTTTACCAAACGATAGCCACGTGAGTTAGCTTTCATATGGAGGCGTTTTGAAGACAATCCAACGGTTCGATCAAAAGTTATGGCCATTTTCGTAATCACATGCTGTCCAGTTTCAGAAATTTCCCTTTTTGCCCAAGAATTTCCAGATTTGCTGAAAAAACCCCCAAAACCTATGTAAATACTTTAGGACGAAAATTAGGTTATGAGACTTGATTTTTCACATAATTTTTAGCTTTTCTTTGGTATTCTTTGGGGAGAAGAAACTCTGCATCCACAAACTTTTGGAGAAGCTTTCTAAACCCCTTTTTACCTTTTTAATTTCATTATGTCTTTCAATTCATCTATGATTTCTGTTCTTTTCATTATGTCTGAGTAGTTCCTTGTTATTAGGTTTTAGAGATTTCAAAGGAATTGATGAGATTGAATATTTAGGACTGCATGATAGGGAATATCCTTTAGAACAAACGAAAATTTAAAACATAAAACAGAGAAGAAGAGCAAATGTTCTAAGGAGAAAGAATCAAAGAAATAACACAAAGTGTTAAAAGAAGGAGAAAGTCGAATGTCAACGTGAAAATTGATGAAAAAAAAGAGTCAACACTTTTGTATAAACAAAGGTTGACGAAGATGAGTTTTTGATTCTTCTTTGATCACTTCTTATCTATTCCAATTATTAAGCTCTGATACCAAATATTGATATAGAACCTTTAGATCAATTGAATCAAAACCTCAATGCTTTATTGCTTTAGAAAAATTACTCAAAAACTAAAGCTCTCAATTTCTCACAACTCAATAGTTATGTCACAACTTGTCATCTCCTTATATAGAGAGCTAAAAACCTTATTCCTAAACCTAATAAACTTCCTACCATATTTTAGATAACTCCTAAACTTTTGTCATTATCTTCTTATTAAAGCTAATCATTATCTCTTTAGGAATAATAAAACTTGCGCAATACCTGGTTGAGATGTGGTGATCGTAATAAACGATTTTTCTTTACTACAGCAAAAGGAAGATCAGCTCGGAACAAGATACACTCTGTTCTTGATGATCATGATGTAGAATGGCGTGGTAACACGAATATAGCAAAAGTGGCTAAAGGATTCTTTACCGATCTGTATAAAAGTGAGTTGGCTCCACAAACTAATCATTATCATGTCTTCAGTGGCTTTGAATAGAGGATTTCTTCGGAGATAAATGCAGAGCTAACTGCACCAGTATCTGAAGAAGAGATTCATCAAGTTGTCTTCTCAATTGGAGCCACACCCGCACCAGGGCCAGATGGCTTCACTGGTGCTTTCTATCATTCTTTTTGGCCTAAGATTAAAGATGATATCATTGCAGAGATTCATAGTTTTTTCGTTAGTGGGGACCTAGATCAGAACAACAACAACACCAATATATGTTTGATACCAAAAGTGGATAATCCGAAAAGAATGGCTGAGTTCCGACCGGTATCTCTTTGAAACGTAACTTACAAGATTGTCTCAACGATTCTTTTGGCTCGACTAAAGAAACATCTCTCAAGTATCATTTCCGAGGAGCAAGCAGCCTTTATCCTAGGGCGTTACATCCCCGACAATGTTATAATTTCTCATGAGCTTTTACACTCACTCAAAATCAAAGGATGAAGTTCGAATGGGTACATGCCAATAAAGACTGATATCACAAAGGCCTATGATAAATTAGAGTGGGACTTCATACGCATGACCATGATTTGTATGGGATTCAACATGAAACAGCAAATGACAAATAACAAACGTTTGACCCAAAAAAAATGGGAAATGCATTGAGGATTAACGCCTTCGCACCTTAATTCAGGTTAATCTTTGGACTTGCAAATATCTATTTTATATGGGATTATTGGATTAGTTTGCTAATTTGATTTTTCATATTTAAATCATTATTTCTTAATTATGATTCATATTTTCCTATATAAGTATTATTATCTTTTATTTTTTATATTAGTAAATCAACTTTCATGTTAACAATATGATGTTGATTAATTAAGTAATAATATACTATTAGAGAATAGAATAATTTATTTATAAGAAAACAAAAGCATCACTTCATTTGAAAGAGCCCTATGTCATTCTCATGTGAAGATTCACCATATCTTATTATATTAATTTTATGAGAAGCTAATAAATGCAAGTACACTTGAGCAAATTTATTTGCAAAGATTCAAAGTTCAGTAAATACATATCTAGATGAACAACTATGCATATCATCAACTTTTTACAATCCGCTTAAACGTGTAGAGAGTAATACAAAATAATGATGTTGTTTTGTTTCTTGTGCTCAACAAATTTTTTTTTGTATATCTTTTACATTTAATTTCATAAGAAAGCATACTTTAACATTTGAAAGACATAAGAGTTACGGTTAAGTCTGTTAGACATGATTACTTTCGTTTTAGGTCATCCTTAAATAAAAAATTTTGGTTTCCAAATCTGATTTGGTGTTTTTTAAGATAAAAAACTATAACTATTTTTAAATTATGTAATTTCGTTAAGTTTGATTACTATACTGTAAAATAATGTTTTTATTATCGAAGAAAACTAGAGTCATTATTAAAAATTAATTAAATATAATAAATATACACTCTAATTTTATTCGGAATTCAATTTTAAAACGTAAATATTATAGAGCTTTTGGTTATTTTTTAACACCTTAAATATCTATTTTTCCATATTTAATTAATTCTAAAATTTTTCATGTACTTAAACCACAATTATGCATAACTATCAAATTAAAAATAACTCTATTTTAATATATACATTTATTTTACCCAACCCCCCAAACTCTAACTCTAAATAACTCTAATATTAATTTTATAGCTCTAATTTAATAGATAAATTTTTGACAAAAAATATAAAAAAAACTTTCAAGTTTGAGAAAATTAGGTATAAAATCCCCCCGTTTGATATCTCCTTCGCAGAGTGGAGGTAATTTTGTAAGATTTATTTATATAATATTAGTATGTTATTATCATTTTTAAAATTTAAGCAATTGTTTTTTTTTTTATTTAAAAAATTTACCTTTTAAATAATATAGTATTACAACTCAAACACAAATTCGCGCTTAACTCGGAACCATCCTCTAGTATATATGTTAATCCTCTAGTGTATATGTTAAGGGAAAGAAAAAAGATTGTCGGATTCCAGAGCATAAGGGGTGGTCATAAAATGCAACACGTGTATGGCTGATATTTATTTCCTTCTAAAAGAAGATTTTGTTGTATTTTAATGTTTTGTTTTTACTTGGGCTTATTGCCAATATTGCTAACATTTTAGTTCCTTCGTAACTTGTAATGCCAGTTGGGCCTAATCAATAAAATCTTTGCAGACCAAAAAATATATTTTTTTTGATAAAGAACCAAATATCTATCTTTAATAGGGCTTTTATCATACTTATGTTTCTTCATACTTTCTCATGCATTTCCAAGAAATAAATTTCCTATTTCGTTGAACAAAAAAAAAAATTCCTATTTCATTACNGGGGGGGGATTATAATTTCTTTCCGACACTTAAAAGTTGGAGTCATACGTTATAATTGTACAAATTAAATGATTTTTGAATATCCAAACAAATATTTTACTAATTTCGGTGTTAATAAAAGAAAGGACATCTGTGAACTTTCCACATTCTAGACATCAAAGCATGTTTAGAAAAAAAACAAATGTATATGCCATGGTGGTAGATTACGAATGCATATATTCTTTTGTGTATCTTTGGAAACAATGTTAATTACCCCTAACTCTATCATGTACTCTGTGTATATATTCTCTTAATCCCATCAACACAAATCATTGATATTATAACTAAGTTACGGAAAAAAATACCTAAGTTAATATGGCATCAAAGCACACCGAACTTTCTTTGTCTCCTCAGTCACTTTTAGTCATCTTCTCAAAATTTTAGGGAGTCATGAATGCCTTTATCCATTTCTGAATTTTCTTGTTTTCACACATCAAATTCCACCATATACAAATCGTCTTCTCCTTCTTGTCTTTGCTTATCATTTTTTCCAAAGTCTCTGCAACTTTTTTTCCCTTCTCTTCCATTCTCTATTATTTTCTTTTTCCCCTTGCAACATCATCTTTCCCTCATTTCACTCTCGATCGCTATGCTTTTGTCTTAGTCTCTATTATTTTAACTTCTTCCTTGCCATTTCTCTGCTTCTTCATCAATGTCAGCTTTTCTAACAAAACAACGGATCAAACTATTAGTCTCACTCACATCAAAACTCATATCTCATTCATTCTAGATACGAAAAAATGAACCATGATATTACACATGCTATAAACATTATTTGCCTAGAAGCATTTGTAACACCCGAACCTCCCGGTTCGGGGTTAACCAATTGATAACCGAGCAAATCTTTCGCAAAACCACCAGCACCAAAATTAGACATCATTTCTAACCTGCAAAGCAGAGACACAGAGAAAGAAAAGAAAGGGAGGGGATGAGTGATTTAGATCACCCAGGAGAACCCACCCTAAACTAACTTGCCTAAAACCTAGATCAAACCAGAGTCTAAACCTAAACCGCACCAACAAGCAAGTACCTAGCGTACTGATCAAGCAGCTAACCACATATCAATCAACATTCATTTCAATCACAATGCAATGCATATGCTCATGCTCTGCTCTTTTTCTCTTTTTCCACATGCTCATGCCACAGATAGCAAACACCCGAATACCCACACTACCCCTATACTCATACTCATTCACTCGCCTCATACTCAGCCTCACACCCCATGCGTATGCAGCTACCCATCCCAGTTTTACCCCAGAGAGTAGCTCACCAGTTTAACATGCAAATCAGAACTCTTGTGTAATTCTAAAACAATGCTGGATTATTCCTAATCTTCATCTGAACAGTTCTAAGTGATCACGCAAATATATTTCACACACATCTACCTAGGCTCGACTTAGCGACCCAACAAGCAATCGCAATTAGGCATATATTATATAGCACATACATAATACAATCACATGTCCGTGTCACGACATATAGCATGACACTGGCCGGCTTAATCCTAGACTACCGTTCTAACCTAGATAGTGGACAAAGAGAGTCTAGAATAGATCCTCACCTTTGCCACGGATGCTCTAAAGGTTGCGGTCCTACAAGGAGATCTCTAGCATAGAACACTCTAGGCTTCTTGGCTGCTCGCTCCTCGTCCCCAGGGGTCACGGGTTCGATGGCGGATTTGGGCTGCTGCTGGACCTCCGGCTCCTTCCACTGCAGCAACTTCTCCAGCTGAGCTTCACGTTCTCCTAGTAACCGCATCAAACTCAGCAAATCGTCTCCACGCCTTCCATTCAGCTAACTCTCCATGACGGATCTGCAGAAGCATCTGAATGTCCTTTTTCAGATACTCCAGCATTGCAGGTTTGGGTTGCTCTAACTCCGGTTCAGGGTTTTCTTCCAGGAACT
>OVAN01010244.1:0-15960 GCA_900406275.1 Anastatica hierochuntica | reverse complement strand
AACTAGAATCACCAGCAACATCTTGAATGCTTCCACTGGTTTCCCCTGAAAATCCTTCAACTGCTACAAGTTTCAGAATTGTATCAGATTCCAGAATAACCTTTCCTTTGTCTTTTGCTTCAGCTGTTACATTTTCTGACGCAGATTCTTCTTTACCCAAATCCTTGTAGACTTTATCCTCAGAAAACAACACATTCCTGCTGATCACACATCTCTTCTCATCCAATAACCAGATTCTGTAACCTTTTACCCCTGTTGGATAACCCATAAAGATCCCCTTCAAAGCTCTTGGCTTAAGCTTCCCTTGATCTATATGAACATATATCACAGAACCAAACCTTCTGAGATGCTTATACCATAGTTTCTTTCCCAACCACAATTCTTCAGGAATGTCATTATCTACCGCAGACGATGGACTTCTATTTATCACATATACTGCAGTAGCAACTGGTTCAGCCCAGAACATTTCTTCAAGACCCGACTCATTCAGAAGACACCATACTTTCTTCATTATTGTCATATTCATCCGTTCTACCACACCATTTTGTTGTGGTGTATAGGTGCACGTTCTATGTATTTCAATACGATGTTGTTTGCAGTAGTTATCGAACTCAGAATTGCAGAATTCAAGCCCATTATCTTTCTTGAGGCACTTCACCTTCTTGTTCATCTGATTTTCTACTAGCTTCTTCCATTCACAAAACTTGCTGAATGCTTCTCCTTTTGCTGTAAGAAAATAGACCCAAACTTTCCTCGTGTAATCATCTATTATCGACAGAAAATATTGCTTTCCTCAGATACTAGTTGTCACACTTGGTGAACCCCAAAGATCAGCATGTAAGTACTGCAGAGCTTTTCCTGTTGTATGATTTCCTGTATGAAACTCAATCTCTTGTGTTTTCCAATTACGCATGACTCACAGAAATCTAATACTCCAATTCTTCTCTTATCAATAACTCCTTTCTTGGCCAAAATTTGCAGATTCTTCTGACTCATATGACCCAATCTTCTATGCCACAATATTGTTTCATCAATAGCAAGCTTTTTCTTCTGAATACTGCTATTAACTTGATCTGTTACAGTCTCACCATCAAGCAAATACAGAGATCCAACAAGAGTCCCTTGTAGTCCCGACTTTCCATTCATGTAGTACCTCGTTTTTCCACCACCACCTGAAAGATTAAACCCCAAGATATCCAATGTACTAGTATATATCAAGTTTCTCTTCAACTCAGGAACATATCTAACATTTGTTAGAGTCTTCACCGATCCTCCATTTGCTTTGATACTTATAGAACCAATCCCTTTTACAGAAACTGAATAGTCATCACCAAGAAGTACCTTTCCTACATTCAACTCCTTGAAAGTATAAAACCAATCTCTCTGCGATGTCATGTGATAAGAACAACCTGAATCCAAAACCCACTTATCACGATGCCACTGATCTGAGACTGTCATAACATCTGATTCTTGTACCAAATCAACTACTATAGCTACTTCTGCTGGTTCTGCATCACCATACTTTCTTTTCCTAGCATAGCAATCTTTCTTTGTATGACCTTGCTTCTTACATAATCAATAAGTAACTCTTGAACCAGAAGCAGATCTTGATCTACTTTTCTCATTCTTCTGATTTACCGCAGGACCTTTCTTCTCTGGTCTTCCTCTTGCGAAATATCCTTCACCATCAGCCTGAGAAGACTTAACCGCCTTTTCTTTCAAATCTATTTCCTTAGATTTTGCTGCACTGGTTACTTCTTCCAACGTCAGAGAACCGTACTTCAACATTTCTTTCAAAGAACTATACTGCGACGGAAGAGAGTTCAACAGAAGTATTGCTTGAACTTCGTCTGATACAGTAACATTAAAACTAGCCAGATGAGAAACAATCTTCAAGAAATCATCAATGTTCTCATCAATAGTTCTTGATTCTTCCATCTTAAACGTATGGAACTTATGCTGAAGATAGATTATATTAGGTAGAGACTTAGAGTGATACAACCTCTCAAGCGCAGACCATGTTGATGTTGCTGTAGTACACAACACAATCTTTCGCAGTACATGATCACCAACGTTGAGAACGATAAGATTCATCGCTTTTTCCGATCTCTCTTCTCTCTCGAACTCCTCTCTTTCGAGTCGTTCTTTGTACGCTGCCTCATCTTCACCCTTTTTCTTTACCGATTTGGCTTGCGATGAAGATGACGTTTCCTGCAGGACATCCTTCAGACCTAGAGATGCGCAAGCATCCTCTTTTTCCATAGCGAGAAATCTCCCTGTCCATCGAATCTCTCAACCTCGATCCGAGCATTCGACATCTTCGCTTCTATTACCAAAGCTCCGATGCCAATTGTTGCTCCCAGAATCAACACATGGAAACGATCAAATCACGACGTCGAACAGATCGATTGAGAAACGAAGAAGGAGAAGAAGAATCAGAAGTGTAACAGGAGATAACACAGAGATTTGTTTACCTGGAATTCACCGATTTGTGGCTACGTCTCCGGGGCCTGGCTCAGGCGATTCACTATGATCAAAATCAACAATCACAGTACAATCTCTTCTCTATCTCTCTCGATAATGCTCACCGCCATTAATGTTTCTTTAGCTTAAGGAAATATCACACAAGATCTGAGTTTTAATACCTCAAATTCTGTTACAACCGAAAACCCGGTTTATACATACCAGTAAAACTATAGAAACAACCCAACCCAGAATTAAATCAATCCTAGATTGATAACCAACTTCTAATTGACTTCCCTGTCCGGTTCTATGCACTTGAGAATTTGATTTCTCATCACCAAGACTCCAACACTCGAGACATTATTATACTTGTCCCGAAATAAGTTGTCAGGTCAAATTCCTCAAGAACTTGGTAACCTTTCCTTTTTGTCGAACGTGAACTTCTCCCACAATCTTTTACAAGGTCCTATGCCACGAGGCTCACAATTTCATAGGCATCATTGTTCTTCGTTCTTGGAAAATCCTAGGCTCTACGGTCTTGAAGAAATATGTGGAGAAAGTCATGTCCCGGTTCCCACACCACAGCAACCCGAGGTATTGTCAGAGTCCGAGGAGGAACCCATGTTCAACTGAGTAGCAGCTGCAATAGCCTATGGACCTGGCATATCCTGTGGACTGGAGATCGGACATATCTGCACTCCACGCAATCATGAGGGTTCACAGAAAAGTTTGGTCGAAGAAAACGTAGAGTCAACACCATGAGTGCTCATTAAGCTCGTCTCTTTGAGGTCTATCAATAAGCATTGTGAAGCAAAAAATTTGTATAATGGTTTTGTAATAAAAATTTGCAACTGGTGTTTCGTTTGTATTGCAAACCTGTTTTCCCTACTTTTCACAATTCTCCCATCCCTCTTGTTCCTTTGCCTGTATGCTTTGCAACAGTATCTCCGTGCCGCAGTTGTGTTTTTGCATTTCTCGCTACTGTGCAATCCTCCGACTCTTAGAGGAGTTTACCATCTTTGCTACTTGTGCGAATTCTATAAGACAAATAGGTGAGACACCGAAACTTGAGAAAACGATAACTCAACTTTTATATTTTTCTTAAGGATCCAGCAAATGCCCAAAAAAGAAAACGTATGCATGAAAGAATATATATTCTCTGACCAATGAAGTAATGGTGAGAGAGAAATGAAACAGAAACAAAATTTACACAATTTGTAAGACACAAACAACCTGAAAAAACCTGAAGCGGTAGTAACTTTATGATGGAATAAGCCAATCCCAGAAGATGACACAGAGAAATCATCATCCGTATAAGCTTCTCTTTGCTATACGACCAAACATGAACCTGAGAGATCTTCGATTACGGCATTGGTCATAATAAATCCAATAGAGATGGTTGTGAACCATTAGGGTTTGAGGTAGACATGCCAGTACCACCTCTACCTCTTCCCCTTCCTCTTCCCATTGCTGTTGAAGGCGGTGGTGCAAGTTTCAGTGCGGACTGTTCGGTTTTGCTCGAACCAAATATGGAACTGATGTCTCCTGGCTTTTGTTTACTGTATGAATTACTGGTGAAAGATGACATTCCTTGGCTCTGTTTTGGCATTGCGAAAGAGTTTATTGGATCCTGATTACTTGCAGAGATACCTGAACTCCCTTGCTGGGGTGGTTTCAGAGAAGACAATGGGGCGCTGCTGAATGCCCAGTTGTCATTGTTAGCTGTCTGAAAATGGGTGCCGGATAGCAAATTGTTGCTAAAACCAGATGTGGTGCCATTGTTGAGAGCGGTAGATGCAAGAGAAGCGCCGTTGTTAGGACGTGGAGGCCAGTTAGCAAAAGGATCTAATTCATCAAAACCCGGAGTAGATGATATTCCTGTGTTTAGTTGTGTCTCACCATCAGCTGCTGGAGAAGTAAGGCTTGAAGATTGTCTTGGAGGCCACTCGATTTCCACTGGAGGGCATGAGGTAGGTGCTGTCGTCTTATTGGGCAGAGCAGACATGACCGATGGCTGCGACTGATTTGCGGATTTGTTAAACTGATGGTTTGTTTCATGATGAGAAGACGCAGAATTTTGCAAAGCAGAATCTTTGCTCGGAGAACCCCAATCCTCATCCCAGGCTGGACTGCTCTTAGCTGCAGAAGCAACCTTCTCAGGTGTTTGTGCTGATGATTGAAACTGGAGTCCATTGGCAACAGCACGAGGTTTCACTTCTGGGATTCCAGAATCATTCACTGTAACTCCTCTTTTTTCCTCTATTTTCCTGTTCCAACAGTCACAAGCAGATCATAACAAAGACAACAATACTATGCAGTGATAAGGACATAAACACAGAAGTTACAAGTACTGCACGGGAACAATATAAACACCTGAGAATATCCTTGACAAATAGCATATATTTGGCAAACTGCTGGACGCTAAGCTGTTGGGCAGTGAGAAGCGGCATCATCAGGGTAAGCACATGTTCGGCTGTGAATTCAACTCCATACTAGAGAACAATGACGGAGAATTAAGATCATATGGTGTGATTTTACCGCAGAATTTAAGACGCACACGCTTCGAAAATAAAGGAGAAGCATCAGCATGTTTCTAACCTGTTTGAGAATTGCATTTGCCACAGCTAGGGTGCACATAAGGGTAGGTGCAGAACGATCTACGGCAGTACACCGTTGAATTGTTTGCAAAATTTCGATAACGGCGGACTTATCAAGCGTATGAACCAACTCTGCTAAGCAGAGCAAAGCATTCACTCTGACCTGCACAACAAGTATATTCCAATTAATTAACTATTAGAAGATGGAATCTACTAAATCAGCTTTCTCTTTCTTTTTCAAGCTATTAAAGGACAGTGGTACTAGAAGAAAATCGAGTTGGATAAATCAAACAGGGTATAACACACCGCAGCAACTGTAGTTTTGAGAGCCAAGCCATGAACACGAGGCAAAATTGTTTCCCTCACAACCTGCAAAAGCAAGATGGAGAAAGAAAAAATAACTAAAAGAATTCATCCAGTGTAATTTACTGGTACTCCTACGCACAACCAGAGCAACACATCAAAACTGAATTCACGCTTCCGAACAAAATTTTTTTTTTAATATAACATAAAAAACAAAGCATTGAGCATCACCTGACCATCGAGTTGCTTAGCAACAGATGTGGATCTCTTAAGAACTTCCTCCTGTATGCGGACATCATTATCATTGTAGGCTCGGAGAAGCAAAGGGAGGACATGCGATACAAGATGCTCACTATCAGTCTGAAAAGTTCAACAAAAACAAAAGCAAGAGAACTTAAGCATAAACATAATTCAGTAATGTATATACATCGATCAACCTTACCTTGTTAGTAATAAGCTCTGCATGCTTTACAAGCAGTAGTAATGTATCTCCAGATGCAGTGCTCAGAACAGGAACAAGGGCTGGCAGTGTTATCAACTCAAAATCATTCCTATCCTGCAAATGTAACTTTATGGCTTTAACATCCAAGCATTCAGTCAAACACCATGGCTTACGCTAATGATCAAAGACCATTGCTAAAGAAACTTCCAATTTTTGCAGAGTGACGCTTTGAAAAATAACTTAAACAGAATATCTGACATCAAGCACCATTTGTAACTAAAAATAATTTAGAGTGGACCTGTGATCCTATACAAGTGACAACGAAAGTAGTTTTGTTCGGAACCCACTTACACCCATGAATCAATCACACAAGAAAAACATTGGAACTCCCAGTAATCTGCATTTGAAATACCTGAGACTGTGCTATAGTTAGAACCATTGGCAAGATCATTGGTTGCAAAACCAAATTCCTAAGTTCAGCACAAAGAGGTGGAAGCACCTGCATGGTAAAACATGGTTTGTTTAGTTGTTGCAAGACAATTCACTTTGAGAGATTCTTTTCTATCAAGTCAGAGGATAAGTCCGTAAAAGTGACAACCTTATACCGTAATACACGAGAATCAAAATCCTTCCACATATCTGATAATGCTTTTAAGAACTCAGACTTCTGCATGTTGTCTCTTTCCTGCGATGAAGAGAAACATGCCCCAAAAAGTTATCAGATGTGAAGATACATTCATCTCAGATCTGATAATGCTTTTATGTTCAGTCTATTTGAAACAATGATTGGAAGTGTATAGACGTACAAGCATATGATCAAGGAAGCGGAGAGCACGTAACCTAGCATCGCTTCGGAAAAAACTAGATCCTACAGAGTGAGAGTTCAAGGCAAAGATGTAGGTAACAAACAAAGAGAAAAAACATAGACTCAAAAAATAAGAAAACCTTTTCAACGTTATGCCTTTTACCTGTGAAATCTAATGCTGTTGGTCTAAAGGACTCATTTGTTGATAGCATCCTTTGCAAATCAGATACCAAGTCCGGGGGTATAGATGAGAAAGATTCATTTGTTATATAGTTCAAAGTGTTCATGTACTGCAAAAAAGTTTCAAGATAGCCATCATCAACCAAGAAATATTACTATTCTACTAGATAACCAAAATTACAGCTAAAACATACAGCATGAGACTAAACGTATCAGACAGCTTATATCCAAAGATCGAAACGAGCGAGCTTGGGTTTTAGAGTTACCATTTTGACATTGTTATTGCAGTCTAGCAATGGTTTCCGAGCAACTAAATGATAGGCAAGGCATCCGAAACTAAAAATATCCGATGAAGCTCCAACTGAAGGACTTTTAGTGCGCACCAGTTCGGGTGCAGTGTAATTTAAGGATGGCTGGACTGGCAGTATGGAATCCTCAACGTCATATTCCTGCAGGGTCCATATCAAACGACAACCATCATATCTATGCTCGCTCGTATAGTTGGGTACAACAAATACATATATTTAGCAGCGTAGTAATGTTTTGAGTTTAAACTCACAGAGTAGTGGAATGATTGCATGTTCTCCAAATTCCCAGCCTGTGCTGCTGAAATAGCAAAGCCAAATCCGGCAAGCTTCCAAGAACCAGCTGAAGTAATAAGAACATTCTGCAAGGAAGTTATAACTACAAATGTTGAGAAAAAAACATAATCATAGAACTTCAAAGGAGACAAGCAAGTATGTCCAAAAATTATTTGTAACGTAACCTCTGGAGATATGGCCCGGTGGATGAGATGGGCGTTGTTGTGGAGAAAGTTTAGTGTCTCTGAAATCTGTAGCAGACCGTGCTTCACCTCCAACAAGCTCATCTCCTGCATAATTATAGCCAATGACAGACAATCATATACATTCCTATGGGAGCTTCAAAGATCACTAAAAGCAGTTTCCTCGAAACCAATGTCGAACTAAAAATTGAGTTATAATCACAGCAAACAACATGATATAACTGATCTATGACGCTAACAGAGAACCTAAAGCTCACCATTGACTTGAGATCTTTGGGCACATTAGCCACATTCTCCACATTACCGAGGGCATTAGCCACGGAGGCAAAGAGCGGTTCGGTAACTAAAGCCATAGCATTCTTGTTCTCATCAAGTGCCTGCACCACATGAACCACACCTGGATGCCTCAACCGCACTAGCTTCCCGGCATCAGCTCTAATCAGATCAAGAAACGCGTCTTCGGCAGCTTTAGAGAGCCCAGCTCGGACACGAGCCTCCGACAAAGCACGCTTATCAAGCAACCAGACACAGACGGTCGGGTACTGCTGGGAGCGCGTGGAGTCACGTGCTTTAGCGGCGTATAGCTTCCAAGCGAGGCCAGGACCAGCGGAACCGATCTGATCGAGGAGCTCGTAGTCCTGAAGAGGCTTCGGTCCCGTGACTTCCTGGACTGTGGTATGAACCGTCTTCTCGATTACAGCGGCCGTTCTAGCCAGAGCTTGAGTCAGCGTTTTCATGTTGATCGACATTTCTGCCGGATCTGAAAGCTGCTTCTAAGAGTTATCGGATGAGAGATCTACGAAGAAAGCAGAGAGGAGAAGAAGAATCTAACCGGGATCGAGGAGGAAGACGAAGCAGAAGTCTGGATCGAAGATCAGATCGTCTTCTTCTTCCCTCCACCTCTTTCTCCTCTCTTAGCAACTTGTCTGTTTGATTTTTTTTTCCCTTAATTACAACACAACAAGTTTTTTCTCGCTCGTTTTAAAAATAGTTTTATTTATTTACCAAACCAGTCCTTAGCCTCATCGTAGGCTATGGCTAGAGTAGTCACAATGTCACATTTCCAGCAGTTGTAATGGTGATTGGTGACACCGATTCGAGTCTCTTAGGAGAGTCTCTTTTGCTCAAATGCCTAGAAGCTAATGGCTATCAATGCAGATACTTAGACCACCTTCAATGGGGTCTTTACAAGTTTCTTAACTCTTAAACCAAGAAAAAATAAGGATTTTTTTTTGTTAAGAATCAATTCTTAGATAAGGATTTTAAGGAACCGATACTGTTTGCGGGTCCCACTGACACATAGCGGTCCGCGATTGGTTTCTTTTTATCTTATTTTATTTTATTTTAAAAAACAGACAAAAAAATTAAAAAATACTAAACTATTGTTAAGGATTCCAATGGTGTTACCACCATTGGAGATGCTCTTATGTTCTCTTCGTTATATCAAATTCACACAACCACCATGGATTTTCTTTCCCTCCATCACAGCAAAAGCCAACCTCAATTTCTCGCGGTTGACGCAACAAAATTGTAAGTATTTAAACTTCTCCGGTCAACTTTCGATCTAGAAACTAATCTCTTGTATACGATCTAACATCGAGTTCAGGCAACGCCCTACGTTTCGGGGGGAGATCTCTTGCAACCCAACTACATCCACTAAAGATCTCGGGGGGAGATCTCTTGCTCCCCAACTGCATCCACTAAAGATCAACACAGAGATGTACAATCAAGAGTTCTTCTTCTCCGGTTGCAACTTCTTTTCGGAGAGAGAATCGAGTCACCTAGAGCTAAGAGTTTGACGATTACAAGATCAAAGACAACGAGAAAAGAAGAAGAAAAAGAAGCTTCGTCAAATCTATGATCTCTCTCTATCTTCCTCTGGATCTCTTCTCTATCTCTTGAAACTCTGTTTTGCGTCTCTCTCTCTCTCTCTCTCTTGATTCTGTTAGAGATATTATTAAATATCTCTAACGACTCTAACCTCCTCAAGCTGCCAACTGGATTCGTTAATGGGCTTATCCTTGTGCACACTTACGGTCCACACCAATTTTCTTCAGAAGGCTTTTTGACTTTGAGACCAGTGACCACTAAATGAAACCCAAGTCAACTTAGGTTTACAATCTCCTCCTTTGACTAGTTTCATTTCAGACAGCGCCTCCAAAGCCTAATCGTCTCTCTGTCTCAATCTCTTCTGCGATCTATCTCCATGTCCGATGCCAAAACGCAGCTTTTTGACCCATCATCTCATTCCTCAAATAGATCCTCTCAAGTATGCATCCCTTTCAAATCTCTTTAAGCATCTAAGCCTCATTGACTATCACTGATAAGAATTAACTCCTTTCTTCCTTCAATTCCTCGAGTTCTTCGAGCTTGTGGAACTGCATGCAGACACCTTAGGCTCGTCGATAGTCCTTGTGTAACTCCTCCTTGGTCTAGCCGCGTCTCATCCATTAACCAGTCTGGGTCACAACGGCTCCTCATCTTCCAGATCTCAGATCTAGCCATGATCTTCCTTAGACTCACACAGGTACTTGAGAAACTTCCGCTCCTCCTTGACTCAGACTTCTTCTTTTAGCTTTCTCTTCAAAAATCCTCAAGCTAAATAGTTTGTAACCTTTTTCTTTTTCCGGTCTTTGAACACTTGCGTCGTTTCCCAAAATGTCACCTGCACAACACTTCCCAAAGAAACAACCAAGAATAGATTCTTCCAAACACCAATACCGATCAGTCTTATAAGCTTAGATAATGACTTAGCGACCCTGACCTTATCTCTAATCATAAAACTTAACGCATCTTTAACTCAATAAGATATCTAACCCTTTTGAATTTCTTTTGCGAGATATCCACTTACCTGAGCGTGGCCAACTCCTTGCTTAGTGAATACGAAGCAAAGCTAGTCCTTCCTCAAACCTAGGACCTGGCAACGACTTAGTCAACAAATCAGTTGGATTCTCACTGGAACGTATTTTGTCTATTACAACATCATCATTTGAATTAACATCTCTAATGAAATGCAATTTAACATCTATGTATTTGGTTCTTTCATGATAAACACCATTTTTAGCCCAAACACATGGCACTCTGAAAATCACAAAACACTTTAGCAACCGAATTTGTCATTTTCAATTCTGAACAAATTCCCATTAGCCATAAAGCCTCCTTAACTGCCTCTATTAAAGCAACATATTCTGACTCTGTTGATAGAGTTACTATATGTTGCAGACCTGATCTCCAACTCACAGTGTATCCTCCCACATGGAAAACATACCCTGTAATAGATCTTCTTCTATCTAGATCCGCAGCAAAATCTACATCAACATAACCAACAATATCAAAATTATCATTTTTAGTAAAAGTTAAATGTTGGCTAATAACTCCCTTCAAATATCTCATGATCCATTTTACTGTCTGCCAATGATCTCTCCCTGGTTTTCCCATAAACCTGCTTACCAGACCCACACCATAGGCTAGATCAGGTCTAGATCCCACCATAGCATACATCAAACTGCAAACAACACTTGCATATGGAGTCTTGTGCATTAGGGCAACTTCTGTTAAGGCCTCTTCCTCACTTAGACTTTTAAGCTTAAACTGTATACCAATAGGAGTGGTTATGGGTCTTGAGTGAAACATCCCAAAATTCTTCAATAACTTTGTCAAGTATTTTTCTTGTGACAGCCTCAGAGTTCCCTTCTTCTTGTCCCGTATAATCTCCATCCCTAGTATCTTACTGGTTGCTCCCATGTCTTTCATCTCAAGTGATTTCATGAGTTGTTTCTTCAACTCCTGAATGATAGACATGTGCTTGGCTGCTGCCAAGATATCATTAACATAGATCAACAAGTATACCAGATCCTATATCTTTGAACCTTTCACATACATACAAGCATCATACTGACTTATGCTAAAACCATGATCCTCCATGAACTGATCAAATCTTTTATTCCACTGTCTAGGGCTCTGCTTTAGACCATATAAGACTTTACTAGTCGACAGACCTTTCCTTCTTCACCTCTAGACACAAATCCCTCAGGTTGTTCCATATAGATTTCTTCATCTAGGGTTTCATGTAAGAAGGTTGTCTTTACATCAATTTGTTTGATAAGGAATTTTGTTACTTTCAAGTTTAATCCATAACTCAACTCTTAAGCCTCAAGATTAAAGCTAGTAGTCGTAATAAATGGGTTATCGAATCAACGATGATAAAAAATCAACCTTCAATCTATAAGTTTCTTCAATTAAGCTAGACTAATCATGATGAGTGGTGTTGAAAATCAAACAAATCAAAGCAAGAAAAATAAACAAAGACAAGAACAAAGAGATGAGATGAGGATTGAACTTAAAGATGGAAGCATGCGATTCATGAGTTGAACAAAAAACTAGATACTCTAGACGATACTAAGATGAAAGGGCTAAGCATTCAAACACACCATTCAAGGATAAGGCAACAATTAATTAACCCATTTCCATGGAATTAATCCATCTAACGATCTAAAATTGAACCAATCTCCCGATAGAAATTTAGGGATCATTAGTCACTAAAACAAGCCAAAACATCCACTAAACAACTTATACAACTACTCCCATAGGCTAAGATTGAATAACAATCATAATGTTCTCTTGGGAATTTCATCAAACACCTTTTGAGTGTGAAATTCTTAGGATCTAGATTTTGATTGACCAACTCAAATTTAGCATTAAATACTCCTCAATCATGTGGATCTAATATTATTAAACCCTTAGCACCCTAATAAACATCTAGATCTAATCTAATCTACTCAACCCATGAATCACAAATTAGATGTACTCACTAATCATGATGAGAAATGATGTAAAAACACGAGATACATATGAGATCATGATTAGATGAGAAGAAAAGATGATAAAGATCCAAACTTTAATTAAAATACCCAAGATCAATGAGTTTTAAAAGTATAAAACACAAGAGATCAAGAACAAAATATAACTTATGTTTTAGAAGTTGTAAAATATCTTAAATAGTAGTAGAGGTTCCGACCGGGTCGACCCAGAACAATCGTGTCGGATCTGGGTATTAACTTGAAACAGCACGACCGAAGACCTGAAGTAGCTCGGCGGTTTGGCACATGTGGGTCGGCAGAAGGTGTTGTTTACCCGCCGACCGGGAGTGGCTCGGCGGAGGTCTCTCGGCGGATTTCGTGGTCTTCCTGCCGACCAAGTGTGGCTTGGCGGGTTTCGGTGCAAAGCTCGACAGTCCTTGTGGATTTCTAGTCGACCAAGTGTGGATCAGCGGGTTTTTAAGCACATGTTAATGGAGTTCTATTTCCGCTTTATCTCTCGATTTTTTCCACTTATCTTGCCATCCGTTTGCACCCATTTCCATTCTTTGACTCAATTGATACCTGAAAGAGGGTAGGGAGAAGAAAAAAATGCGAAAATGCATCCTAGAGACACCTAAATGATATGCAAACCAAATGTAGATAAAAACAATATAGAAATGTCTAAAAGTCCTAACTATATGATGAAAATACTACTAAACTAAATCCCTAAACCGAGTAAAATATGATAATATCAACACCCCCAGACGAGAATCTTGCTTGTCCTCAAGCAAGTGGACGAAGAATCTAAACCGAAAAAGAGGTTTGAAAGCAGGGAACTCATAACCTTAGGGGTATGCGAAGAATTCTCAATCAAAATCCTTAGAGAGATATAACATATAGCAAAAGTCGATTTTAATCTTTCGTACTTCGCCATAACCTTTCCATGCCCCAATCTACTCTAAGTTCCGAGATTAAAGCAAACTCCTACTATCAAATCATTTGACTCTTTAACATTCATTCATTTTTTATTAAGCGCAATCTCACTATAGACAATGAATTTAAACTGTTTGGCTAGGTGAGAAAAGGGTCAAAGAAGTGTCGATCAAGAAGGTTTCGCAAAATTTATTATTTTAGTGGTTCACTTATCAAAAGAGTAGTGTAAGACATTGTGTAAAAGCAAGGGAGAGAGGAACAATTGATGCATACAAAGAATTTTGTTCCACTAACATTCCCAATCACCCAACCCCAATGTCAAATATTTCGATTTTCAACCACAATCAAGTTTATTTTTCTTTTAAGTACACACTCCTTTTCTTTTCTTTTTGTACTTAGCACTCTAAGGAATTTTACTTCTAGCTCTTTTCTTTCTTTTTAGAAGATAATCCACAAATCTCTTTTCCTTATCTTTTGTTTCTTTTCTTTCTTCACTTCCTTTTGGACTTTTAAACTACTTTAGATTTCATTAGAGCTAACTTTGATCTTAACTTTTCTTTTCAACTTAGAGTGCTATCTCTCTTTTTCCTTCCTCTCTTCTCTCCCTTTTTTCTTAAATATTTTATGATTTTTCAATAACACCATCCCAAAACCTTCAACTCTTTCTTGAGTTTCCACATATCCCTTCCTATTTATACTAACCTTAAAACGAGGCTAGTTTTATGGAAGCATTTTCTTTGTCGTTGTTCTACTCACAAGATTTTTCACATGTGTACACTTTCAAGAAAAAGGCCTCACTCAATAGAACTTAATGGGGGGGGGTCTAGAATGAATGGCTAAGGGTTTAAGGGAATGGTACCATCTTAAAAATAAAGATGGCCATTTGGATTAACAAAAAGAGTGGTAGAACGTGATTTTTAATCCAAATGGTTATGAAAATCCACGATTTAGTATTCAAAGTTCCTAGTGAGAAAAATAATGTCAAAATTTTAAGTCCAAATTCACTATAGTCAAACAAGTTTTCAAGTTGGTTTTACTAAAGTATGATCTTTCGAAAGGGAGAGTTCTAGTTATGGATTTTCCATTTTTTGCTTCGGCTCAAACTACATGCTACGTCTAACAAGGGTTTTGATAGATTTCATAAGCATTAGCCACTTACAAGGTGATTAAATCATCGTTCCCTTATGCAAATGCATCCTACATGCTCTCTAAGACTTAATCCTACTAAAAATGTCAATAAGAGATGCAACTACATGATTCTTTTTGGATTTTTGAAAAATACTCGAATTTTTTGGTTTTTATATGCCTTAGTTAAATGAGACTCAATAAAAATAAAATAGAAACAAAACAACTCAAAAGCTCAATCATCACCGTCTCGGTGATTGAATAAAATTCGGTGAAGGAGACCAACAACTACAATAAAATGAAAACTAAAAGTAGAATGGTATATACAATGGGAGAAAGAAAGGAACCTTGAGCTAGAACATAGGAGACCCGGGAGAATCCTCTTCCGAGTCGATGGCATAGGAGGCGTTGCTTGATGTTGGGAATGGAGTGTGGATAATTGCTTTTTGACTTCTTCTTCGCCCTTGGGCTTCGTATGAGGAGTGCCGAGATGGTTCGTGGAGCACCAAAGTCGTGTTAGAGGCTCCATGATAAGATTTTCTCCTTACTTCTTCATCGACCCCCATTGTGTCATCCACATCTCTCTCTCTCTTAAGCCCCTTCACCCTTGTTATTGGAAGTGAGAGCTTTTGTCAAAGCTTTCACTTGGCTTTTTAAAATCTTCGCCACCTTCACCAATTTGTGGATTGTGCGATTTGTCATTTGTTCCATCTTTGAAGCTTCTTTGAATCCTCACAGTCATGTTTAAGGCCTTTGTTTGCTATTGCCTCATCATAGTGTTTAAAATGGTACCAGTGATTTCCATACACTTCATCATCCTCAGTTTCCTCGTCATCTTCGGTTCCTTCCTCACTCGAGATCTCCTAGGCCGCCTACTTTCCCTTAACTCTCGATATCCAATCGAGTGATTTGTCTTTGTTTGGATCATAGAGGACATCCGAGTGTAGCTTGAAGACGACGTTGTCCCTTCGAAATATGTTGTGATGTTTTGATTTGGCAATAGGATCTTGACTCGCTCATTGTGTTCAATTTGAAACTCATACGCGAATTTGGGGCCGCTTGTGGTGGGAATAGCTCCAACTAAGTTCTTTGAAGCCGAGAGATAGTGGATGTCAATCTTAGATGGTTCGAGGAAATTGGTGGGAGACATGCTTCACTAGATCGCAAAAGTAGAGTGATTAGAACTCCAAAATTTATCGGCCCATTGGTTCTATAGAGATTTTCTTGAACTTCCAAGAGATGTTCCATAAGGATGTCGGGGAGATTTGTGTCCAATGTTTCGTGCCCGGGTGGAGATAATGGTTCCCCATTGATGTAGTGAAGAAGATATGGCTTGATTTCCGCTGAAATAAGGATCATCTCATCAACATTCACCGATCCGGTTTCCTTTCTAGCAAATAACGTGTTTGGAATTGCCTTGTGAGTGTACCTTATCGCGGGGTTTCTAATATCCGCAGACTTACTATCTGATGTATTCATATTTTGCCGGTTTTTATTACGGTTTTCATTCGAGAATTACGGTTTTTAGT
>OVAN01010243.1:0-15961 GCA_900406275.1 Anastatica hierochuntica | reverse complement strand
TCAAGAGCAGAAACAGGGACAAATGTATCACGAAATCATGTCTGAAGAGCTGAATGGTGGAAAAACATATGTGAATTACATTGGAGGTCAAGGAAACTTTGGTGATAGAGGTTTTAATCAATCGATCCAATTTTAAAACAAGCCATACTAATAGAATCTGAGTGTATTCAACTCCGGATATCAGAACAATATTCAGAGTAGTGGTTTCAGAAACAATGGTTATCAAAAGCATTTTGGTTCAAGAGGATTCAAGAACAACTACCAATCTGGTTATAAGAATTATAACCATGGACAATCTTCTACGTCTTCTCAAGATATTAAGCTGAAGAAAATGTTGCAGCAAGTCCTGGAAAATTAGACAAATTCCTCTGCGGACTTGAATAAGAAGGTGGATAACATGTATAGTGGTCTCAATAGGAAGTTCGAGACATTGAGCACTCGGATGAAATAGCAGGAAAGACAAGTTACTCAGACTTCTGCGAGGAACAAAGCTTATCCCGGCGTCACTCCAGGTAATCCAGGTAAGAATCCCAATGAATATTGTAGTGCAATTATATTGCGAAGTGGTAAAGAAGTGAGAAATTCGTCCAAAATAGAGGGGCAAGGATTGATCGATCCCTGCCCTAGGATCGATCGATTCTTGCTAATATAGCCTCTAGACAGAAGGACATGGATCTATCGATTCATGTACCAGGATCAATTGATCTTTCTCATGACGTGGGCACACCAAATTTTCGTGATGAAACGAAGGCATAGGAGGCTAAGAAAGAGTATGTACAACCCCAACTTAAATTCCTAAGCCTCCTTATCCGTTAAGACCCCATCAAAAGATCAAAGAACGCGAGTACGAGAAGCAGAGGAATCTTGTTCGTGAGTTACACATACGATTCCCTTTCGTAGAGGCGGTCACGATGGTACCTTCTCTAAAGAGGTACATGAAGGAGATTCTTTCAGATAGCACGACATTAGAACACGTTGTATCAGTTCTTACTGCGTAGTGTGGTGCGGTTCTTCAGAACATCGCACTGGTGAAACGCAAGGATCCAGGTCCTTTCGTATTGCTTTGAAAGATTGTATCGCTTACCTTTGAGAGATGTCCCTACGATTTAGGGTCAGTAGTCAGTGTGATGCCTCTCTCAGTATCACAGCGGCTGAATCTGACTAACAATAAGCCCACGAGAATGTCACTCGTACTTGACAATAGATCTATTCAAACACCAGTTGGTATTCTAGACAACATTCCCGTTAGAGTTGGAGAGAGATATGTCTTTACCGACTTCGTAGTCTTGGAGATAGAAGAAGAACCCAAGGATCCTATTAACTTAGGGAGACCGTTCTAATCTACTGCCAGAACCATGATCGATATGCAAAACGTGCAGATAGATCTCCGCCTAGGAAAGTTTACTATGAAGTTCAACATCAAGAAATCCATCAAGAAGCCTACCATTGATGGGCACACGTTTTTGGTCGATACACTTGCTGATGTGATTATAAACTCTGTTGAAGAGCTCTACACTGAGGATCCACTACGAGTTGGTTTAACTCAGATTGAAGGTGAGTATGGGTTTCTGAATGTAGATACTTTTAAGGTTGCTGAGTTGTTGGATTCATCAGCAACTATCGAGAAGCAGGTCGCATACATCAAGCTCGAAGAGCCATCTCCTTCAACATCTACTTCATTAGTGGCGAGCTCGAGTGTTGATTGACACGAAGCGGAAGCTCCAAAAATTGAACTCAAGCCACTACCTGCAGGACTAAGGTATATTTTCTTAGGTCCTAACTCTACATACCCTGTGATTGTCAATGCTAATCTAAATAATTTTGAGACTGCCTTGCTCCTTTCGAAGTTAAGGGACTATAGAAAAGCGTTGGGATATTCTTTGGATGATATTACATATATTTCCCCAGATCCCTGCATGCATAGGATCCACTTGGAGGATGAATACAAGACTTATATTGAACATCAAAGGAACCTCAATCCTGAACTAATGAAAGTTTTCAAGAAGGAGATTATGAAACTTTTAAGTGCAGGTGTCATCTATCCCATCTCTGACAACACATGGGTGAGTCTGGTACATGTTGTACCAAAGAAAGGTGGAATCACTTCATTAACTAATGAGAAGAACAAGCTCATTCTCACCAGAACTATCACAAACCATAATATGTGCATTGACTATAGGAAGCTAAACTCGGCCATGAGAAAGGATCATTTTCCACTTCCTTTTATTGATCAAATGATGGCAAGACTTGCTAGCCATCCTTATTACAGTTTTCTTTATGGCAATTCAGGTTTCTCTCAGATTCCCATCCATTCGGCGGACCAGTAAAAGACTACATTCACATGTTCATATGGGACATATGCTTACCGTAGGATGCCATTTGGACTATGCAATGCACCTGCAACTTTCCAGCGATGCATGATGTCTATCTTCACTGACTTGATCGAAGATATCATGGATGTCTTCATGGATGACTTTTTTTGTTTATGGTCCTTTGTTTACTAAATGTTTTTCTAACCTTTGTAGGGTTTTAGAACGATGTGAAGAAAAACACTTAGTTTTAAATAGGGAAAAGTGTCATTTTATGGTGCAGGATGGGATTGTACTTGGCCACAGGATCTTCGAGAGAGGAATCAAAGTTGATAGAGAAAAGGTGGAAGTGATGGCGAGCCTGCAACCTCCTACTTCTATCAAGGATGTTCGCTGCTTTCTCAGACATGCAGGATTCTACAGACGGTTTATCAAGGATTTTTCCAAGATAGCCAGACCCATGACTCGACTACTCTGTAAGGATGTCAAATTTGATTTTGTTACTGATTGTTTGTTATTCTTTCAGAAAATCAAGGAAGCACTAGTTACCGCTCCAATTGTGCATCCACCAGAATGGGATTTAACTTTTTAGATAATGTGTGACACCAGGTACTACCCGGTAGTAGTGTTGGGTCAGAGAAAATATAGGAAGCTCCATGTGATCAATTATGCTAGCAGAACACTTGATGACACTCAGATCAAGTATGCAACTACGGAGAAGGACCTTTTAGTTGTGGTTTACGCATTCGAGAAGTTTAGATAGTACCTGGTGGGATCGAAAGTCATTGTTCACACTGATCATACAGGTTTGAGGTACCTTATGTCTAAGAAGGATGCTAAACCGAGACTGTTGAGATGGATTTTGATATTGCAGGAGTTTGATTTGGAGATTTATGACAAACGTGGTATCGATAATGGTGTTACATACCATTTGTCTCGATTACGAGTAGAAGCTGATACACCACTAGATGATAGTCTCCTTTAAAGAATGTGTATATGGTTGCCTTTATGGAGGATGAATACATGCATGATGTTGATTGTTTTGCCAGTAGAAAGAGTCATGACGAGATACCTTGGTTTGCAGATTTTGCGAACATTCTGAGTGCAGATGTGGAGCCAACAAATTTTGCAGCCTATGCGAAAAATAAGTTCCTCAGAGATGTCAGACATTACTTCTGGGATTATCCTTTTCTTTACAAGAGATGTGCTTATGGACATTTTCACATGTGCATGTCGGTGTCTGACGTACACGGTTTTTTTGTATCACTGCCATTGTTTTGAATATGTAGGACATTTTGCTACATTCAATACAATGTCGAAAGTATTGCAGGCAGGATGTTGGTGGCCAACACTCTTCAAAGACGCCCATGATTATGTATCTAAGTGTGATGCTTGTCAGAGAAAAGGCAACATCAGTAAGCGGAATGAGATGCCTCAGAACTTCATCCTGGAAGTTGAGGTTTTTGAAGTATGGGGTATTGTTTTCACGGGGACCTTTCCCATATTCTTATGGAAATCAATTCATCTTGATTGCAGTAGATTCTGTCTCTAAATGGGTTAAAGCGTTGGCCAGCCCTTCTAATCATTCCAAGGTAGTCCTGAAGATGTTCAAGTCTGTGATTTTCCCTAATTTTTGCATGCCATGAGTGGTAATCAGTGATGGAAGATCCCATTTTATCAACAAGTTGTTTGAGAATTTTCTGAAGAAGCATGGATTTAAACAAAAGGTAGCCACGCCTTAGCATCCTCAAAAAAGTTGACAGGTTAAGATTTCCAATAGGGAAATCAAGGGAATCCTTGAAAAGACTGTAGGTAAAACCTGAAAGGATTGGTCTATGAAGCTAGATGATGCGTTATGGGCATATCAAATCACCTACAAGACACCACTAGGCACTACACCGTTTCATTTGATGTATGGGAAGGCTTTTCATTTGCCTGTTGAACTAGAGTACCAAGAGATTTGGGCTACAAAGTTGATGAACTTTGATATCAAGCCTGCACCTGAGAAGAAAATGATTCAGATTAATGAACTCGATGATATACGCTAGAATGCTTATGAGAACAAAAGAATCTAAAAGGAAAGGACCAAAGAATTCCATGATATGCGGATCATTCCACGCCATTTCATTGCAAGAGATCAGGTACTTTTGTTTACCTCACGTTTGCGATTGTTTCGAGGAAAGCTCAAATCGCATTGGTCGGGACAATTTTTGATTGCTGAGGTTCAACCATATGGAATTGTCTTTCTAGAAGACAACGGACGAAGAGTCAGTGTGAATGGCCAAAGACTTAAGCCTTACATTGCAGACGCGCCATCATAAGAAAGAATGTGAATTCTTTCAACGGATCCCCGTCCCGTCTGATTGCATTACATACAGGCTCGAGTTTTTAAACAAGTGTTGAGTGGGAGGCAAACCACTAGGTAGTTTTGTTTTTCATTTTAGCTAGTTTTGTAGAGTTTTTCGTTTTTGTGTTTTGGCTTTTGGTGCTTTTGATCTTTTTCGTGTTTTTAGCTTTAGAATTGAAAAAAACAGGTGTCTGGACAGAATGACAAGGATCGATCCATTCCAAATTTTCACCCCCAAACAGACGGACAATGATCAATCGATCCTTGACGCAAAACATGTTAACATATCGCGATAACCAGGTGAGTTCCTCATAAACACTTTTCTCTCAAACTAAAAAAAATCACCCCAAATCTCGTTTTTGCTCAAGACTTCACGGAGCTGAGTGATTTTTGAACCTAAACTCAAGAGATTTTTGTCCTCTATCTTTCCATCTGATCAGCTTTCGCAAATTCGAAGGTATGTGTTCGCAATCTCCTCCTCAATTTTCATCATTTTTTAGAGTGAATTTAGGAACTTTTGTTTCCTTGAATTGTAATCGATGTTTGGTGCTTGAATGATGCTATATACATGTTCTATGATGTTGAGAAGTAGGATTGCACCTGAATATAGCATTTAGAAGATCGAATTTGGTGATTTTCTGATTTCGCGTTTCGAACGCCTGATTTTTGCAAGGACGCATGTTCTTCATGATTTTTCGTGTTTATTGAAGATTTTTTTGTTGCATCTCTATGAATGATTTCTACATGTTTTAATGATTGGTTGCGATGAATTTGCTTAGTTTCACATGGACTTGAAATGCAAAACAAAATTTGGTTATACTTATGATGTTCTTGTTTTGTGAAGTGATTTGATGCATGCTCTTGATGTCTATGAGTTTGATTTTTCACAGGAACATTGCTCTTTGAATTAGAGTGAATACTTTTCGTGTTTGTACCATTTTGATTCATATACTAATTTGGTTTACTAGTGTTTGTTTTCACAGGATATGGGTAAACGAAAAATAGGAGAGGTTCCGAAGACAAGAGCGTGGTCTAGCTCTAATCTCCATGAGCATTTTAGATGGAACGATCTCACACATCCCGCTAACCATCCCCTTACTAAAGAATGGGATGAGTAAGACTCGTAGTTCCTATAAGACTTGGGATATATCCCTTTCCCAATGAACCGAGTCATTGATGATGACCTCCATGAGGCGTTTGGTATTCAGCAGAATTTCTTCGATCTTTCTGATAGGATGGGACTCCGAGGCTTGCTGGAGCTTCAGGAGCATGTGTACCCCAATCTTTGTCGAGAGTTTTTGGCCTTTGCACGCCTTGTCTACCTGGATTTGGACAACCCAGTAGCGGAAAAAGGCACATTCTCCTTCATTTTGCAGTGTCAGTTTCATTCTATCTCTCTCATGGACTTGGCTCGAGTATTTGGTTTTGTGCAGGGCCTAGGTACTTATGTACCAACTTTGCCGAGGTCCAATGAGTTTTAGAACCATATTCCTGCTGGGCAATTTGTTTCTAGGAGCGCGAAGCAGTCGTGTATCCGCACTGGTGTTCTACCCCTCGCGGCCAAAGTGCTTAGCTCTCACATATATGCAAAGTCGATTTAGGATGTTTTTACAAATAATGAGTTGGGTCTTCTCTTTATTGGCGTTCAACATACATGGGATTTGGGAGCACATATCAATTATGTGGCGGCTACGGATCTTAACATGGCCGCAGTAGTTGCTGACAAGTTCGCCTTCTTCAAGGTGGTGGCTTCTGAGAAGAAGTCTTTTGCTGCGGGTGCTCTTATTACCCGTCATCTGCGTTTTATCAGGTTTGATTTCACTGTTCACCAGAGAGTGGAGTTCAGGTTCCCCAAGCAGGTGAAGGTTTTGTCAGGTTTGATTTGAGACTATTATCTTTGCGCATTGCACTTCATTTATATTCTCGTTGACCATTTCACTTGATCTTTTAGCTCAAGGAAACCAGAATACCTCATGACCAAACTCCCCACCAGTTATCTCTAGAACTCAGGCTTTTGTCTGAAATGTTATTAACTCTATTTATCTGGCCTGCTATAGAACTTAATTGCTTTGAACCAGGAACTTGAAATCGAGAAATCGAACCCATAATTCAGGATTACGTCCCTTTTCTTCTACCACTCTTTTCGGTAATCCTTAGTGACCAGACACATCTTTAGTCTCGCACCACACCTTCACCTTATCTCCTCAAATCTCCATGCATTTCTCTTTGATTTTATTTGCACACATGTGTAAAAACAATGGAGAGAATTGGGTAGACATGATCCCTCTAATTACTTAGGTAGGATTGAACAATATAGATGGTTTAGACACGGTCTTGAGTGTCTGATTTCTCGGTGTTGGACGTTTTATAGTTTTAGATGCATATGTTGCATTTCTTCATGCTGTATGAGTGTTCTAGAATTTAAAAACATCATTGTATTGCTATTTTCTTCAAGATTTTCGTGTATATATTAAAAAAAATTTTCATTTCTTTTTTTCATATCAGGTTTAGAAATTAACATTTGCATATTATTTTGTTGTTTGAATGCACCTTGAAGATTGCACATATTTGGTTTACTTTTGGTTGGTGGTATGTATTTGGGTAGTTAGGGGACATGGATATCAATATATTCTTTCTCTCTTGCGATTTTGTATAATGTTTTGCATCCTGGCGCAGATTCGATACCCCGAAACACTTTCAGCCTCACTGCTGAAATCCTTGAATACCTAGCCCGAATTCCTGATTATGAGTTCTATGATAAAAAAGTTTCGCGCTTATCTTGAATGAACGTGGGGAGTTATTATAATGAATGTCGAGTTTGTAGGTTCTGAGTTTGGAGTTTGGAGTATGGATCGGCTTGGGAGGTCATGCAGAGATTCTTAGGGATAATGTTCTAAATGTGCTAAGTGTAAGTGGTCAGCGAAAGTAGTGCAAAGTAAGGTCTATTGATAGCATAAGATCCATTATGTTTTCAAACTTCTTTTCTCATAGGCTTAATCTTCGTTTCTTTTACTTGAGGACAAACAAAGATTCAAGTCTGCGGGATTTGATATATTAGCATTTTATAGGTTTTATAGCGGTTTTTAGTCGAGATATATGGTTTTCTTATTCAAATCTTCGTTTCTTCGTTAAATCTTCGTTTCTTCTCTGTTCTTTTTTTTTCTTAGCTCGAGGACAAGCTAGAAGCTAAGTTCAGGGAGTTGATAACATCATTATTTTATCACTTTTCTAATGAATTTTGATAGGTTTTCTTAGTTTTTTACAAAACTTTATGCAATTAGAGATAGTTTTCTTGTGTTTGTAGTGTTTTAAGTTATTTCAGGTCAAATAATGCATTTTGAAGCTTTATGGAGCTAATTGGAACAAAGGCCAGTTTCTAGACAGTTTTCGATCATCAGAAGTATCTTCGCAGATGACGGCCTTTTTCCTCAATGGATTTTGATTAAATTTGGGAATAAGCTATAAAATTGAATTATATTTCATCTCTAAGTTGTTTCATATCATTTGGATCAGTGGTCAAAGAGTTATACCAATTTTTCCTGAAAACTAGTCCAACTGTCTCGCCGATGAAGGGTTTTGAGCCAGACAATCTATACACTCAAGTGGATTAATCCCAAGTCTTTTAAATCCCAAGAACTCAATTCAAAGCCCTTTGACATGAAGCCCAAATATTATGAGGCCTTAAGGCCCAATTTTACATAATTATGACATAATTGAAGAGCCACTATATATAGATGTTTTTAGCCTCTTAATTTGAGAGGGTTTGACTAGATTAGGGTTTAATAATTTTATGAGGATGCAGGGATGACACTCTTTGGGTTTGTGCCCTTGTAGCCTCCAATTGTCCATCTTCATCTTCAACAGAACATCCTTTCTTCCATAAATTCGGTTTTATCTTCTCCTCTCTCATTTTATTTGATATGAATGCTTGTTGCGATGACTGATTTTGTTTTTACATGTTTTAAATATATTAGTTTTCATGTTAAACAATAGACTAGAAGGAGTCAATGAGTTTACTTGAATAGGATTACTAGTCGATTAGGTTTTATCAATAATGTTATCGCCTTTACTAATTCGTTAATGATATTCTCCTAAAAAAGTTAGTACGCGAATAGGTCATTAGTGGTATCCATTCCAAAAGCTTGACTTACCGCAGGAACTAGTATTTGGTGAGCCTTTCTAAGTAGGCAACGAAAGTGGATGGAGTTAGAATCGTGAACAATCAATCTTGATCGTTTGAATGCATATTTATTATTTTAAGGTCATTCAAAAGTCTAGGTCCTTTTGATACTAAGAATAGAATCCAGAACCTCGAAACTGGAGAGTATTTAGAGTATTTACCTTGAAAGAATAGAATCTGAACTGAATCATTATGCCCCTAGTCGTTTTTAATTCCTGCTTGTTTACTTTAACTTTCTGTTGTTTTATGCATATATTTTCATTGATCTATCCTTTATAAATTGGCATGTAGAATAGAATTTCGTTTTTCATAATAAAACATAATAAAAACCAAATAAAAACAAAACATACCCCCTGCATATTTAATTCTTAGCTAAATCCAAAATCAATGGGTCCTAAGTGTGAAACTTTAGTCTCTGTGAATTTGATCCCTAAATATTATTGCAGATGCTGTACACTTGCAGCTAGGTTTTAGTTGGGGTAAAACTTGACTCCACATCAATATGACCTTTGGGGAAAGTTTGGTTGACTTGGGAGAAAGTTTAAGCCTCTTGCACTTGACGGTTTCTAAGAAGCTTGGCTACACATAATTCGATCCAACAAGGATTCAATTGATATTGGCAGATAGATATATTCGGTATCAACCAGGTATTCTTGAAGATTTGTCAATGATGATTAGGAATTGTGAAGTCCAAACAGATTACATAGTTTTAGAGATGAATGAAGAGCATTTTAACCCTACCATTTTTGGAAGACCATTCCTCTCAACCGTGGGAGCCATAATTGATTTAAGAAGAGGAAAGATTGATCTTCACCTTGGAGATTAATGTTCAATTTCAACATCATTGATGTTAAGAAGAAACAAACTCTTGTTGGAACCCCATTCTCTATTGAATGTCTTGATGATGATTTTTCCGGAAAGCTATAAGAGTTATACATGTAAGATGGCTTAGAAGTAGTCTTTGTCTACAACAAAGGGTGAAAGGCCATCCTTTCAAATGAAGCCACGAAATACAAAAGATTGCTTGATGCTCAACCACTATAATCATATGAAGTGCTAGCATTGGATTTAGGAAAGGACGAGCCAAGTCCAATGGAAGATAAAGAAGTGGAAAAGGAAGATTCGGATTGGAGTGAGCTTAAAGCTCCAAAAGTGGAATTGAAACTGCTTCCAAAAGGGCTAAAGTATGCATTTCTTGGCCCTAATTCTACTTACCCCATGATCATCAATGATAATCTAAACGAGAATGAAATCTAATTGGTATTGAATGAAGTCAGAAAGTATAGAAAAGCAATATGTTAATTTTAGATTATATAAAGCGAATTCCCCAATCATTATACATGCGTATGATCCATTTAGAGGATGAATCCAAAACCTCGGTACAACCCCAAAGAAGACATAAGCCTAACTTAAAGGATGTTGTCGGTAAGGAAATCCTTAAACTCCTTGACGAAAAAATCATATATCTGATCTCGGATATTACATGGGTTTCTCCCGTGCATATGGTGCCAAAGAAACGAGGAGTTACAGTTATTAAATCTGATAAGGATGAATTGATTCCCGCTAGGACTATAATCGGCCATAGAATGTGTGTCGATTATAGGTAGTTAAACGCCTTTACAAAGAAATATCAATTCCCATTACCCTTCATAAACCAAAAGCTATAACATTTAGGCAATCAATCATATTATGGTTTCCTAGATGGCTACTCCAGTTTCTTTCAAATACCTATCCATACTAGGGATCAAGAAAAAAAATCACCTTTACAGGTTCTTACGGTACTTATGCTTATAGAAGAATTCCCTTTGGTTTATGCAGTGCGCCGATTGCTTTTCAAAGGGGTATGATTTTTGTATTTGACGGTTTCATTGAGGGTGGTGTGGAGGTCTTCATGGATGAATTTTTATGTCTATGGAGACTCCTTTGGTGGTTGTCTTTCTAACTTGAGTAGGGTATTGAAGAAATGTGAAGAGACCAACCTCGTACTCAATTGGGAAAAATGTCATTTGATGGTTCAAGAATGAATAGTCCTTGGACACAAGATCTCCAATAAAGGGATTGAACTGGAGAACGCAAAGATTGAAGTGATGATACATTTGGAACCATCACAAACAATTAAGGGAATCCAAAGTTTCTTAGGTCATGCGGTCATTAATAGGAGATTTATCAAGGATTTCTCTCAAATAGCAAGACCTATGACAATACTACCATGCAAAGAAGTGCCCTTTGAGATTGACGACGCATATAAGAAAGCTTTTACGAAGTTCAAATAAGATCTGTTATGGTGATGTGTCAGTATTTTAGTAGTTTTTATTACGAGATTTATGGTTTTTAGTATGTATTCGGATCTTATTGGCGCGAATTTGTGTTCTTTGTTGTTTTTTCACGGAATCGAGATTGGATGTATGAAAAGAATGCATTTTGGATGGATTTCAAGCATTGAATGATGTTTTTTTTTAAGTCTGGAAAATATCCTGAAATATGGACAAGGATCGATCGATCCCTATCCCTGGATCGGTCGATCCCTGTCCCGATTTTCATACCGATTTTATGAAGAACCAGACCGAACTTATTTTGAACGGGATTTGAATACTAAGACCTAGGCTTGTGTTTCCTTTTTTAGAATGCACTTTTACAGACTTTTAGAGAGCAGAGATTGATTTTTTAACCAAGGGAGATGAAGCATCTTTGTACTTTGATTTGAGAAGCTTTCGGAATCCTTTTAATCTTGTTTTCATTAAATCAAGTCTCTCTTGAATTTGATCTATGTTTTTGAAATTATCATGAGTGAGTAGTCTGATCGTTGGGTTTAGGGTTCTCACATAGGGATTCATAAATTGTTGATGTAGAATTGCATGATTGGAACTTAATCTAATGGATCTTCGTCTAGGATTGATCGTAATGCATGAAATTGTACTGATCACTCAGTTTCTGATCTTAGGTAATTTAACGCATGGAAAGTATTTGTTTAAATGCCTGAAAGAATCTTAGATGAGAAATTCTTCTCAAGCCAACGGAAATTGATGTTTAAGTGAATTGTGAATATATAACACCTGTTACTAATACATGATTAGAAATCGAGGGTCAACGGAAATTAGTCTCGAGATTTCTAATGCATAGGGAGCTGATAATACGGAAGTAGATTAGTTCTTCATTAGTGTTTGAGTTCAAGACGGTTTTAATCTTGTTTCCTAGTCTATAATTTGAATCAACAATGAATTGTTTCCTTGAGAATACCCGATGCCCAACACTTCTGTGATTGATTTACAACCCTATCATTCCTGCCTGTGTTTCTTTGCTTTCTTAATTTCGACATTCATCTCTAAAGACATCTTTTTCGCTTTAGCTCATTGTTTGATTCTACATTCTTCGTGCTACCTTTGGTCTTTGTGGATTCGATCCCGAACCATTACAATGTAATTTAGTGCGCTTGCAGTGTTTTCTTGGGCGAAAATATGAGCTATCAAGTTTTTTGGTGCCGTTGTCGGGGACCAATAGGGAGTCTTAGAACTTAGGATCATTGCGCGCCTAAGGCATTTAATTTATTTCGTTTAATTTCTTCTTTTTCTTCTCTGTTTTTGTGCTTTCAGGTGCATGAACAAGCCTCATACTAGAAGCCAAGGGATTGCGGATCTTTTCGAATTCGAGCCTGAAACTTCGCGTCTAGAGAGACAGAAGAAGAAAGAGAAGTTGTTGGAGGTTATTGAAGAAGTTGAGTTTGCTGAAATCATGGGTGACAACTTGGGAGATCCCGTTCAAGTTCATCATAATCCTCTCTTTCTTGGACTCCTTCCAAGAGATAATCCACCTGCTGGTGGTGGTGCTAATGCTTGTGCTTAGCAAGCTGGCCAGGAAAATGTTGCAGTTGAGGGGAAACAATGAGCAAATCAATCTCAGCAGAGGATTTCTCTGGCGCAATATGACCCTCTGGAGGCCTTCTATGCGAATCGTGTTGGGATTTGTCCGCTTCCCATTGAGAGAAGGGACTTTGTGATCAAGACAGGTCTCATTAACTTGGTGCAGCAGAATCAGTTTCATGGGTTGCCATCGCAGAATCCAATGCAACATTTGGATAAGTTTGAAGCCATCTGCAATACTATCCAACACAATGAAGTGCCTGCTGAAGCTCTGAAATTCAGGTTATTCACTTTGTCTCTGAATGACAAGGCTACAAGATGGTACAATAGCCTAGATCCTAATTATGTGAGGACATGGAACGAGATCAAGGCTGCTTTCCTTGGGCATTTCTTCACGAAATCAAGGTCTATGTCTCTGTGATGTGCATAGATTTTTAATTCATTCTAGAACTCATTTCTTTTATGTCTTAGATGCATTTAGGTTGTAAATATTGCATATAAGTCTTAGAATGCATTAGTTTGAGTCTAGAGTCTAGTTTAAGAACATATTGCATTTGCATGTCATTATCTTTGCATTTGTAGGTACAACTTTGGAGATCACTTTGAGAGCTTGAGATGATGGATTCTTGAGGCCAAAAAGACCAAGAATCAAAGAGATTAAAAGGCAGAAGCAATGGAAGAAGATAGGATCAAACAAGGCATCAAGAAGGAGCAAGAAGTCATCAAAACTGCTAAAAAGGAGCTCCCATCGACCTGGAGGTCGATGGCCAGCTACCTAAGGTCGATGGCCAGCAACCTTGGTAGCAAACAACATCTTCTCTTCTGGATGTTGGCTCTCATCAACCTCAGGTTTGCTCAAATCGACCTGGAGGTCGATGGCTGACAACCTTGGTTCGAAAATTACCCTTTTTCCACCTATAAATACGCCTTTAACCTATTTTTATGAGTGTATCCCATTTCTAAGAAAAGAACACACTTTTATAACTTTCAAGATTGTATTTTCTCTTGATCTTTAACATCAAGAGTCTTTGTTTTAAGTTTGGATCTTGGATTAAACATTATCTTTATTTATGTAATCTATCTCTTTATCTTCATCTCTTTTCTTTTTCTCTATGTTATGTGAGTAGTCCCTTTTGATGGAACCATGGATATTTAGATCTACTTAGATTAGGTTTTGATATGGTGTTAGGGATGGCTAATCTTAGGTTTCCAAAGGATTTGGTGTGCTTAATGCTAGGTTTTAAAGTAGCTAACTAAGATCTAGACTTGTATGCGTTTTATCGCCCGAGAGGTGTTCGATGAAATGTCTAGGAGAACCAAATACTTGTTATTTCAATCTAGCCAATGAGAGTTGTTTGCTAGATTGATTAGTGACTATAAGGGCTTGATCTTAATGATTCCTAATCGACTTATTATTTGCAATAAATCGAGAGTGTGAGTGAATGTAATTAATAAGGAAATGGCCTCTTTCCATGAGAGTGGATTAGGCTAGTATTGCCTTTGGTCATGGATTTGTGCTTAATAGCTCGATCTAACACCATCATTACCATATTTCTAAGTGGATCTTTTACAACATTCATGGGTCCATCACCTTAGTTCATAGCTTATATTTCAAGTTTGCATCTTTATGTTTATGTTTGCTTTCTTTATTTGAGTTTATTACTTTTATTTAAGTAATTTACTTTCTTGTCTTGCTTTCATTTCTAGATTATTAAGAAAACCAAAACAAAACTCACCCTTTCTTATTTGCTTAGATTAGGCTTGATTGTGTATTCTCAAAGCTTAGATCAATCTAGCTAAGGTTTACTCCTTGTGGTTCGACCCCAAAGTACTACAATGCAATATCCGTGCACTTGCGGATTGTGTGATTGTTAGGAAACGGGCTTTTATAAATTTAAAGCTTTGTTGCCTTTTGTTTCCTTTAATTAACCGCACAACAAGTTTTTGGCGCCGTTGTCGGGGAGCACGATTGCTAGATTAAGATTTTCTTTGAGATTTCATTTAAATTTTAGACTAAGCTTTATTTTTCAATTTTTTTAACTATTTTGTTTTTCTTTTTGCTTGTGCTTTGTTGCACGGATGATGAATTACCAACTTCAAGAAGAAGTTGGAGGAATGAGAGCATATCAAGAGACTATAGGAGACTTTGACACACCTATATAAGTATGGGTATAAGAGCTCCACCATGCAACTTGCCTCCATATAAGATCAAGTCAAGTCTTATCAACATGGTGGAAAATGCTAGATACTTTTGGTTGGATGCGGAGAATCCTATAGATCATCTTGACTATTTTGAAAGATTGTGTGAAATAGTTAAATTTCAAGGAATCCCGGATGACCACGTGAAGCTTTCTCTCTTCTCATTCTCTTTGGGGGATATAGCTTCCGAATGGGATAAGACCATAGTGAGCTCTTTAATTACCACTTGGGAAGAGTGTAAGAAGAAGTTCCTTGGAAAGTTCTATCCACGCGAAAGAACAACCAATTTTCAGAACAACATTGCTAATTTTGATCAAGGGATAGAAGAGACGCTTGGAGAAGCTTGGCAAAGATTCAAAGGGCATGTGAGGGGTTATCCTCACCGTGGGTTCACTCAAGGGAGCCTACTTAGGATCTTCCATAGAGGAGTTTACAAACACTTTCCTCTTGACATGAACTTAGCAAGCAATGGGAACTTTGCTAGCCTAACCACGACACAAGGAGAAAAGTTGGTTGACAATTTGGCTAAAAACTATGATTAAGAAGAGAATTATGGCTTTCAAACTAGGATTGATGACAAGCGCCTTTAAGAATTGAATGCAATGATTGATGAAATAGCAAAGGCAGTCCTCAAGCCAAAGAAGCAAGTAAAGATCAATGAAAGTTTCTTTGATCAACAAGAGGAGATTAGCTTTGTCCAAGAAAGATACCGTGGGAGCTATTCCCAAAGCTCATCGCCTAGAAAAAGTCTAGGAGAACGATCTCCAACAACTCCAAAAACACCTACAACCTCAAAGGGGGATGAGACGCATTCCATGTTGAAAGAACTTTTGGTTGGAAAGGAGGAGACAAAGAAAGACATTGAAGATAGATTCAAGGAGATCACCCGTAAGACTCATGAGAACCACATGGTAATGAAGGAATAGTGTGAATCACTTGCTTCTTATGTTAAGGAAATAGATCATAGGATCACAAAACAAGCCTCTAAACTTGAGTTCCAAAATGGCAAACTTCCCGAGAAGTGTGAGATGAACCCAAAAGAGCAATGTAACACCGTTACTTTGAGAAG
>OVAN01010242.1:0-15962 GCA_900406275.1 Anastatica hierochuntica | reverse complement strand
TCTGATTGGGCCCTTTCGCATGGTTGTAGATTTTCGCATTGCCGTCAGATTATATATTATTCGACCATATATGATTCAGGCTTCATGAGCCTTTCTTCGTGTGGACTAAGATATGTCTGAAGACTGATTTTCCATAAATATTCAAGCCCAACATGATCTGTCTTGAATCTTTATGCTTCTCTCGGTCCAATACCTCATGGATCATACCAATTAGCTCCTTGGCAAAGCCATTAAACTATGCCATGATCCTTGGCTTCATTGGTTCATGACTTAGCTTCTGTCCTTTGATTTGGCTGTTGATCCATATTGCATCAACTTGCATCCAAACACTCGAAAATAATTCAAATTTGGAGTCTTTCCCTTCCATAGTTCATAAGGAGTCTTTGTTGTACCCTTTATGACATAAACCCTATTGTTAATGTAACAAGTTGTATTAACTACTTGAGCCTAGAACTTTGTAGGAATATTATTCCCATACATCATTGCTCTTGCCATTTCTTGAAGATTCCTATTTTTCCTTTCGACTACACCAACTTTTTGAGGTGTTCATGGTGCTGAAAATTGATGGGTTATGCCTTGACTTTCACAAAAGTCCTTCATAGTCTCGTTCTGAAACTCTCCTCCATGATCACTGTGAATCTACTTCAGACCACCATTTGCAGTACGAATTTGATATGCCCAGATCTTAAAGCTTTCAACTGTATCAGACTTGTCTCGAATAAACCTGACCCACGTGAATCTGGAAAAGCCCTCAACCAATACAAACACATATTTCTTTCTTGTAATACTCTCAGTTTGCATTGGACCCATCAAATCCATATGTACCAGATCAAGAGCTGCTTTGGTCTGCACATCTTGAACCTTCTTATGTCGTACTTTTACTTGCTTTCCTTTATTGCAAGGTCCGCAGAAAACTTTGTCTTCTTCCTTCACCAGTGGCACACCGTGAACTGCCTTTTTGTTGACAATACTTGTTAGATGTCGGATGCTCATGTGACCAAGACGTTGATGCCACAAGTTCAGGTCATCTCGGGTTGTCATACATTGTGGTGAGTTATCCCACATATAGTAATTATTTCCAGATTGGATCCCTTTCAAAATAACTTCTCTAACTTTGTTGATTGCTCTACAATCAGTTCGAGTAAATTGGACTGTTAAGCCCTCATCACAGAGTTGGCTAATACTTATCAAGTTCGCCTTCAGCTCTTGAACTAGATACACATTAGACAAAGTAGGAAGTTCATCAGAAGTCTTTCCTTTTCCTCTGATGCTTCCTTGGCTTTCGTCTCCAAAGGTGACATTTCCTCGTGCAAGAGTCTTAAGATCTTTCAAATTCTCCCTTGTTCATGTCATGTGCCTGGAGCATTCACTATCAAAATACTATGGACTGTTATCTTATGGATGTGTTGCAAGTAAGGTCATGTTGCATCGAAGACTTGGTCCTATCTCATATTGAGGGTGCTTCACAACATTTTGTAGCAATTCAGATCGTTTTACCCACACTTGATTCCTCTTGCCATTCCACGAGTACTTGCCTTGTCGCAGAATGTGATTTACCCTTTCTATGTACTTGTAACAGTGAGCCTTGTAATGTCTAGACTTACCGTAGAAGAAACATTCAAATTTTCTCACTTCTCTGTCACTCACCTCTGTCCGCATTTTAGTTTAATATTTGAATGATCTTGTGTTAGTTTTATTGTACCCCAAACCAGGTCTAGAGCTCTCTATTCTCTTTGTTGTAGTATACTGGCTGGGAACAAAGTTTAATTTCCCTAACTCATAACCACCATACCCATTGTATCCCAAGCCACGAGTAACGTCTTCAACTCGTTCAAGGCTTAAGATCTTGTCCAAATGTTGTGATCCTGTAAGCATCCTAATTGTCTTGTATTAATGGTCAAGTTTGGCGTGCAGCTCTAGTGATATCTTCTTTTCATTCCGAACTTCTTTTGCCAGTACGTCAGCTTTTGTAGCAAGAGCAAGCTTCTCTTTTGTCAGACTGTGATACTCCTTGCTGATTTTTCTTTCTTCTTTAAGCTCCTTCTGAAGTGTATAAATTGCAACTTCCAGCTCATTCTTTTTCTTTGTTAACACCACTTTTTCTTTTCCCAGTTTCATCAGAGTCTGACACACTTGCTGGTAACTCTGCTGCAGATCTTCATTCAGTTCGTCCTCTGATACATCATCGTCAGATTCAGAGTCTGATTATTCTTCGTTCCCTTCAAACTATGTAATTCCCAAAAATGCAACAAAGTTATTCAAGTCTTCATCATCCTCACTTTCTTCCTCAAAATCTTCCTCAATACCCATCAACGACTTTTCTTTGCGTCGTTTATGATCATTGACGCATTCCAACTGTGTATGACATAATCCTTTGCAAACAAAGCACTTAATTTCTCTTCTTTGTATTGTAGGACACTCTGTCTTAAGGTGACCATAACCTTTGCATTCAAAGCACTGAAATTCATTCTTTTTTTGATGTATCAGACATCTTCTTTGTAGCAACAAATTTCTTTTGACTTTGGCCTTGTTCCACTCTTCGCAATGCTTGATCAAGCCTTCTAACAAGAAGACTAACATGATCTTTAATTTCTTCCTCCTGTTGCAGATTATTCTGTGACACAACCGTCATTCCTTTCCCTTTCTTAATGACTCCATTCAGTTTTATCTCATGTGCACGAAGCATTCCTACTACTTCATCGAAACTGATTACATCCGTATTGAGTGATACGGACATTGCAGCTTTGTATGCAGTATACTTGGGTGGAAGACATCTGAGAAACTTCTTGACTAACTTCTGTTCTTTGTATTTCTTCCCGAGATTGAGAGCTTCTTGAGCTAAAGAACTTATTTGAGATCTAAACTCCTCAATTGAATCATGTTCTCCCATCTTAAGATTTTCAAACCTTGATGCCAGAAAGTCCTTTCTTGATGTCTATACTTTCTTTGTACTAATCAAAGTGTGTCTGCAGAATAACTCATGCCTCCTTCGCACCTTCGCATCCTTGAATCAGTTCAAAGTGTTTCTTTGACACACTCACATGAATTGCAGAAAATGCTCTTGAGTTGTACTTTGACATTTTCATCTCAAACTCTGTCCAATCTTCTTCAGGTTTTGGAGTTTCTACTCCTACTTCATCTCGAATAGTTGATTATGTCCAACCTGATACAGCAGTCTTTCAGGCCATTCGATCAATACCTCTGATGATTGATCTGATCCTTGACTTCCATTGCCCATAGTTCGAGCC
The DNA here is from genome assembly GCA_900406275.1 of Anastatica hierochuntica. Taxonomy (NCBI): domain Eukaryota; kingdom Viridiplantae; phylum Streptophyta; class Magnoliopsida; order Brassicales; family Brassicaceae; genus Anastatica; species Anastatica hierochuntica. The sequence continues at coordinate 12,714 of OVAN01010242.1, read as the reverse complement.
ATCAAGAAATCTTGGCACTGGAAATCAGCTCATGATAGTTCTCCATCTTTGTTACAAGATCTCATCTGTTAAAGATTCAAACAGGTGACCGCTCTGATACCAATTGAAAGTGTGAGAACTATAACTTCAAAGTATGACAAGAGATTTTTCTACAAAGAAATATATTACTAGGATTCTTTCAAAAATACTTACAAGTTAATTTCTGAATAGAATACTTCCACAAGCTTAAGATACTCCTTAGCTTGAAGAACCTAGCCTACTTGACTTTTAGATCGAATACAAGATCTAAAAGTCCTCTCACCTAGCCCTCGTGTTTCCTCTTACTTACAAGCCTATGAATACCCTTATGCTAGATCTCTCTCTCACAGAAAACGTGCCTGATACGAGGCAAAGGTCCTTCTACTTATACATGTAGATTTGACGCCATCATCAAAGAAGAATCTTTCCATAACTTCTCTTGATGCATATTTCCTATATTCTCTCACATGAATATAGGAAATATTCTCTTTTGTAATTATCACTTTCCTCAGCAAATCTTCGAGTATATCCTCTTCTTCTTGCTCTCCAAGTTTCGTCAAAGTCAGCTCCACGTCATCTCTGTCGGTTCTAAGTCTCACATCCAAACTGCTACAGCGTATCCTGTCGTAGTCGAGAACTGCTACAAGCAGTCTGCATCTCTAGAGGAGAACTTAATGTGTAAATATCCTGTGAAAGTTAAAGTCTAAAGGACAAATCGATCAAAAAAAACACATATCAAGATCATGAAGGTGTTTAAAGTTCTATGATTACCACTAAGAGAACTCCTGCTCTTACCGGTTTTATGAAACTGTGAAAGCAATGAAGTAGTACAACTTGGAAAAATTTGAGGGAGAGTGAAAATAAGAAAAAGAAGTTCCATTGTAGAATATTAGTATTGAGATATATAGAGCATGTGCTCAATAGACCTTCGTTACCTATTTAATATATATAACATTCACTATAATCTGGTTTTGTCCTTCTTGCAAATACATAAGTGTAAAGACAGAAAACAAAAAAAGAGATTTCCAGAGAGGTTCGAGGGAAAAGCTACTATCGGTTTGATATCTTATAAACTATTGGACTTTATTCATCCGTTCTTAGATGTAATTGGATGCATCGTGTTGCATTCTTCTAGTAGATTCACCATGTTGTGCTATGGGGCACTAAGCGATGGCAAGAGAGGCTGCCTCGGAGGAGGCGGTTTTGGTACAGATCCATCAGATTCAACAGCAGTCTCATCTTTCACAATCTGCAAATCACCTCTTCTCCTCATAGACGCTGATACTCTCTCCTTCCATATTCTTCCTGTTTTATAGAATCCGGAAGAGAGAAACCAATCACTAAGAACTGTCAAATAACAAAACTAAAAGCTTTTTTTAGTAACACTTACACTCAGATCAACAAGTAACAATTCTGTTGCATGGATGTTAGTGTTACATTTAAAATGGAAGGTTCCGACAACGGACATTGAATCGCTTGATCATTGCCTAAAGGCTCGACAGGATGTTCCACAGGTTTAAATTATGTTGCTACTATAATCCCATGAGTAGCAATTGGCACAGTTGTGGTAATTGCTCTAGTAACATCAGAATTTGGAGCTATTACTTCCTTGTCATCCTGACCAAAGAGAGAAAGAAATCATGTTTAAATTACAAAAAAAAAATTGGAAAGATCAAATCTTTAAGGCACAAAACCATCATTAAAGGAAGTAAAGCAAAAACTCATCTTTAGGTCGAATTTGAAATTGGAGTTAAACAAATTGAAACAACTCCTAAAACAGTAACGAACGACTCTACACAATTCTGTACTGGAGAATCTAATCTGGGGATTTCAAATCGGAGCAATGTTTTGAACCAACAAAGATCTAAACTTTACTGTTCTATAGATTGAGCTTCACGGGCATAAGATCAATAAGAATCGATCCATAGAAAGAAAAAAATAAAAACTTTACTTTTCCTCTAACCCAGACTGCAGTGGGCTTGTTCATCTGACATATTTTCCTGGCCAATCCGCTTAAAACATCGGAGGTATAAATAAAAGCCCTAACCCAAACCGTTTAAAGTTTGCAGGTATTGCGGGCCAGCCGGCATCACTTTATTCGTAAGTCGTAAATCATAAATAAAGATCATTTTAAAAAACACACAAAAATATGCACTAAGAGCATAAACACTGCAGGTAAAAACCCGCGGTTCTTAACATTTTTAATTAAAAAATTATAAAAAAAATATTCTGGTAAGAGTCTGTTTTTAAAGTTTCTATTATTTTTTGGTTTTTTGGGTCAGAACAATTTCATTTTTTTATCGGTTTCAGATCCATTTTTCGGTTTTTTTTGTTTTTCGGTATTTGGATTCGTTACATATTCATTTACAATTCTTGGAGTTTCGGATCCGTTTCCGATCTGTTTAAAATATCTCGATCCGAATCCAAAATACCCGAAAATATACCTAAAAATACTCGAAAATACCCAAAAATATACGAAAATATCTGAAACTGAAAGAACCGACCCGAAATAGAACGGGTAACGAAAAATATTTCGGGTTCGGGTTCCATTTCGGTTCCGTTTCGGTTCCGTTTCAGATCCGTTTTTTTTTGTTTTTCAGTTTTTGGATATGATACGGATCTGTTTACGATTTTTGGAGTTTCGAATCCGTTTCGGATCTGTTTAAAATATCCCGATCCGAATCCAAAATACCCGAAAATATACCTAAAAATACTCGAAAATATCCAAAACTGAAAGAACCAACCCAAAATAGAACAAGTAACCGAAAATGTTTTGGATTTGGGTTCCGTTTCGGTTCTGTTTCGGTATTTAAAATATTTTAATTAAAAAAAAAATTGAAATTTTTTTTTTAAGAACCCATTAGGGGTTCTTATAATAATACCCAAACTAGATTTTTGTCCCGCGCCAAACACGGGATTATATAGTTTTTTTGGAAAATTAAATATCTATAGGTGTTTTTAATAGAATGACAAATTATATATAGTACACGTCTAACATTTTGAAAGGTTTTAAACAAAAATCATATATGAATATACAAATGTACGATTATGTGTAATATAAAAATAGACCTGGACATGTTTTAAATACAAAAGTAGAGACAAACCAACATATATTTTAAAGATATTTAATATGTTATGCATGGGTTTACAAAACTGTTTACAAAATATTTTTAAATAAAGCAATATCATTTTTATCCACTAAATGTTTTTAAGTTTTATCATTTTAATATATTTTTTAAACTAAATTAAAAACTGATTGAGAAACAAACACTGAACGATTCGATTCCGATTCATTTTATTCCAAAAAATCAAAGTTATAAGTTTTTATGATATATGTTCAAGCCAACCATAGTATAAACTTTTTTAAAATAAATATTAACCATAAATATATATTAAATAAGATAATTGTAAGCAATTTAAATGTATAATTTAAATTACATCATTTCAAATGATGAATAGTTATAGTGTTATACTGTAAATAAAACTCTTGTAATACTATTTTATATAGTATTTTATATATTGAAACGTCATATTATAATTGGATGAATTTTGTAACATAAGTATACTACTTACATTTAAAAATTAACAATAACTATAGAAATTTCCACTGTGGCACATTAAATTAATTGAAATGTTTTGATTGATAGATTTTTATTATTTGGCCCTTAAATTACTCTTTGATCGACACATCATCATTTTTGCACTCACTTTTTCTCTCTGTCTCCTCAATTAATATATAAGATTATGCTAAGAACCTTAAAGAGTTCTTAAACTAAATTTACTAATTTAATATTAGGTAAGAACCTTTAATGGGTTCTTACCATTGCACATGGTCTAACATAGTTAAAGATAGAACGAGAGCTCATCTTTATAGTCAATAATATGCAAAAAAACTAGAAATGAAAAGCGTTTGTAAAAAGTGCAGACTTAATTTTCTTGAAAGTTTAATCATCTTGGAGCTAGATAAAGAATATGATGGCTTATGTTAATGTCCTTCTTGCACCTAAAAAATAATATAAAATCATACACACATATTATACATAGTCAATCTCATAATGTGTTAATATTTTGAAAAGGAAAAATATACCTTTGAAGCATCGTGATTAGCTGGAGCATCTTCATACCCAACATTAACATCTAAATGTGCATATTTAGAGTAAAAAATATGTTTGTCAATAATCAAAAGTAAAAATCCACTAACCTTATTATGAGAAATTTTATGATTTATCATTACTTTCGAAATCGTTTAACCAATTACGTCCGCAAATCAAGGCTTCTACATTTGAAGGTAGAAGACAATTTCTATATTTGTTTAAGATAGGACTACCTATACTAATGAAAATTTCGAAGTCACCATTGTGTAGAAATACTAAGAATATCACATGTCATATTAGACATTCCTTAAAATGATTAGAATTATCTTTCCAATAGTTTAGGACATTCATACTTTCAAACGCTCTCATATCTAATGGTGGCTCATCCAAATACACATCCAAAGGAGATATTCCATTATCACCAACCTTTTTGGTAACAAATACATAAAAGTCATGTACATTAAAATAAATCCGCAAAAAGTAAAATTATAGAAAAAAAATTCACAAGCTAAATAATTAATAAAATATAACAATATAAAAATGAATTACTTACATTGTATCCTGCTAGAGCAGTATTACGTGAAGTTTCAACAATATTTTGAGAAAAACTTGTAGTTGCCATTTTTGTTGAGTTGCTTTTATATGCTTTAAAGAGTCTTTCCATATTTTTGCACACACGTGGATGCATCCAAAGTGGTGAAACAAAATTTCAGAAGTGCAAACTTCATCCTTGAATACAAAACTGCACCAATTGCAAGAATATCACTATATTCTTTCCAGTATTTATCAAATTTTAGCTGCATCGCTTGAACCATGTTCTTTATGATCATATCATCAGAATGTGCATGATGCCACAACCAACATTCAATATTCCAAATCTACATGAAATATAAATTTGATGTGGGATAAGTTGAACCAGAAAATATCTTGGTGATTTCATCGAATGGCTTCAAGAATTTACATAGTAACTCCCCTCTTTTCCACTCTAGATCATATGTGAAAGATCTATACAAAGCATCGATCTCATGAAGATTACGTAAAGCATCCTTATGTTTGATAGCTCTATCAAGCATATGAAATGTATAATTCCATCAAGTCACCACATCCAAAATTAAACCAACTTTGATACGAAGACCAACTGTTTCCATGCAGTTTTCGTAAAGTTGAATCCGAGTTGCTGATGTCGTCGTAAATTTGACACTATCCCTAATCTTTTATAGGACATCATAAAGCACAGCTAATCTATCTTGCACAATAAGATTCAGTATGTGTGCAGAACATCTCACATGAAAAATGTCTCAAGCGCACAATAAATCTTTCTGTAGATTTCTATTTAATATGACATGCATATTGTCATTAGCTTTAGCATTGTCTACTGTAAGAGAAAAAACCTTTTTTCAAGTCCCCACTCCTTTAGCAACTCGACAAGCTTCATTGCAATGACAATTCCAGAATGAGGAGGTGGAAAAGCACAAAATGATAGTATCTTATTCTTCAGCTTCCAATCACTATCAATATAGTGTGCTGTCAAACAAATATATCCTTCTTTAGTGAGGGACTGCCAAAGATCAGTAGTCAAACATATTCTGCTTGAAATTTCAGCCAACTCCATCTTAAGATTTTTTTTCCCCTCTCAAAAAACTTGTAACAATCTGTGTTGCAGTGTTCTGACTCCAATATTTGATATCAGCATTTGCATATGTAAAAGCATCTCTAATCCTCTTATACTCAACAAATGAGTATGGAAGACCATGCTCTATTATATCCATCGCAATCTTCTCACGAAAATCATCTAGTCAAGTTTCCGAGGTTAAAGCTTTCCTTCATGATTAATCATCACAACACCCATATCTTGATTTCTTGGTCTCTTCTTACAAGCCTTAACATGACGTGTTAGGGTAGAAGTTCTACTTTTGTGCAAATGCATGTGATAAATATGCCCACAATAATTGCATCTCACATCTTCTTTACCATCTGGTCCTTTTTCCCCCAATAATTGTAAGATGTTTCCAACAAGGAGACATAAACTGTCTTTTATGTTTCGGTTTTGGTTTGTTGTTTTGACTCTCTAGCAGAGGTTGTGTACCATCATCCTCAAGATTATCCAAATCGTCTTCAGAATAATTGCTTGGATCAATTATATATTCAGAATTGAAATCCATAATCCTAAAAAATATTCATAATTGCTCGATAAAAGATTGAGCACAAAACCAAAAGTCAAAATTACCAATACAAATAAATATCATATTCGATCTGTGTATACATTCACATATGCTCATGAATTGAGGCCACTAAAATACTTAAGCCGCACATAATCATATATATATATATATACAGACAATACATATACATACGTAGAGATAAGTTTTGTGACAATGGATGATGACTGGAGATTTTTGTTGCAACCAATACATGCTTGATACATCACTTAGTTTGACTTTCTTAGAAACTTAATTATAGATATACATAAACATGTATAAAATTGAAAAGCAAGAGAAGCACATGGTACCTACCTTTGTTGGAGAAGACGAGATGAAGCCCTAGAGAAAAGAGATGTTTAGGCAGAAAGATTAGACGGAAGTTAAAAAATTTAACCTAATATTAGTAATATATATATGTTTATATTATTTAGACAGTGGTTATAGCCGCAAGACCGCAAGATCCAATCCACTATTGTCAATAGACCGTCGCGGGCATAGCTTGCTCAACCGCCATATTGGGCTATAACCTGCAGGTTTAGATCCTAATTGACAGCTCTACTCTTTACTTGGTCTTATTTACCTATCTTCCTCTTTCGTCCCTCGACTTTCCTTGGGGATGGCTAATTCAACCCAAACTAAGCACTAGTGTGAAAATAAGTTTCTAAACTTTTTATCTCACTTAACTCGTACCTAAACCTGATACATATTTAAATTGGTGACCCAAACTATAAAGTCTCAGCAAACCATATTTAGGTCATCACCGGTGTTAGTATTTTGTTAACAGGGATGACGTAATGGATAATGAGTCACGACCTGTTGAACAAAAACGATGTCGTTTTGAAAAATTATTTAAAACGACATTATTTCATGTTTGTTTATCTTTTGCTTCATCTTCTTCTTTTACCGGAGGTTGACTTCTCATAAGAATCTAGTTGAATGTCTACTTCATCGAATTAAGAAGTCCTTAGGTATGCATTGTATTTAGCTTAGTTTTTTTCCTTTTTCGTTTTTGAATTGATGACCTAATTTGTGTAAAACAGGTCAAGAGATTGTCGATTCGAGAAGTCGTGGTGCTGAAAGAGATAGAGAGAGAGGAATGCCAAAAAAATTGTAGGTGTGTGATAGCTTATATTTTCGTCTGAGAAAACACTATAAGCGTACAGATGCATACGTTATAGTGGTCCGGGATCGAATCCGTAGAGACCATCCATAGAGACCAAAGGTAGCACGAAAAACTTCAGACCAAATGCGGGCTAAAGCAAAAAAGAAAGTTTGTAGATTGATGTAGTAAATCGAAATCAAGCAAGAAAGAAACAAAGAAATGCAGGACTTGTAAATCAATTGAAGGAAAACATTGGGTATTGGGTGCTCTCAAAGAAATCATTTCATCAGAATTTTAATTTATTGTCGGGGAAACTTTTAAGGGTCATCTTGAACTCAATTCACAATTTTATAGTCAACATACTTCCGTAGCGCTAACTACCTATGTTTAAGGATCCTAGACACTAACTTCCGTTGAGTTTTGAATCCTAAACATGGATTCTAGACATGATTGATTTTTTTCACAAATTGCTTACACATAAACTTTCGTTGGTCTAAGACAGTTTGCTCACTTATCTTCCTTTCATAAATTTCATCAAAAACTTTCGGTGCGTGAAATATCCTAGGTTCATAAACTAGGTGATCAAGCTAATTCAAGCATTAAACTCAAAGACAAGCGAATATCAATTGATAATTCCCCGATCTAACAACCTAAAAATCACAAATTCATGAAATCCCCTATGAGAAACCCTAAACCCAACTATAGAACTACTCACTCATGATCAATGAACAATCACAAAAGAAATCAAGAGAGAACATGATGTAATTGCAATTGAAAGAGTAAAAGGGTTTAGAAATTCTTCTCCAAAACGAAGTACATGTTCAGATTCGTCTCCCTTAGGTTACAAAGCTCTCTCTCTTGTCAAACTCTCATAAAACAACATAATGAATGAATAAAACACAAGTTTAGGTTTCAGTCATGTAATTTGGTTCTCGAAAACTTAGTTCGGTTCCAAAAACTTGGTCTATGAATAGTGACAAGGATCGATCGATCCCTGTTATTCTGTCAGGACGTTTCACCTCTTCAAAAACACTTTCTTCAATGCTTGAAATCCGTCCAAAATATGATCTTTTTGCACAATCAAGTTCATTACCTGTAAAAACACTAAAGAACACAAAACCACTCCAAAGAGAACCAAATACATACTAAAATACCATATATCTCGACTAAAACCGCAGTAAGAACCTATAAACGCTAATACATCAGTGTGGAACACCATCCATGATTAAATCTTCAACAACATCTAAGAATCTAGGAAAACTCTTCCACTGTTGTGAATGTGGATCAGAAAAGGTATTCATGTTTTTTGTGTCAATTTGTTTTGCTAATTAGTTGCACGAAATTTGAAAGAGAGTTAAGAATATTTGTTTGAAGGATAATTTCCACTTGTATAGATGGATCAATGAATCAATTGTTGAAGAGGTTGAATATTTGGATCAAATTGCTAGCGAGTTAAATATCGGAGATTTGGAGTTTGAGTCCCAAACTTGTGAAACTATTGTTAATTGCTACGGATAAGAAATCAATATTTGAAAGAGCGTATGAATGGGTACGAGAAGGCGGTTGAGGACATAAAACATGGTGTGAGCAAAGTACGAAGCTTCAAAAATATGGTCATAACAATCAAGTTGTTACGATACTCAAGCACTTCTAAGATTACTTTCGGGTTGAACTTAGGGTCACTCTTAATTTCATTCAAGAGCTTTGCAATTACCCCATCCGTCACCACTTTACTAAATTCGTCACTGATACACGTATGCACCATAAATCTCCCAACTGTTTTTTCAAAAGAACAATAAATTCTAAATTGCAACCAGCTTTGGAGCATCTTACTTCACATTTTTCCTCTCCATCTAGTATATTTCACGATATATCCATCCTTGAGTTTATAATCAACACGACATCCATAAACTTAGAAATGTTATCGAATACATGTGACAATCTAATTTCTCCTCTTCTTTTTATATAGCTTGCATAATGGCTTCTATCTTCCTCACAGTCCCAGCTTTGAGGAGTATCCTCATCATGATCATACTCTTCTTCATCAAGAAAATCCGCTACATTTTCCTTAACTCTAGCTTCTTCTTCAAGAATTTCATCATCAACAATAGGTTTATTATCCTCGCAATCACTACTGCCTATCAACTCTATCTCCTCGCAAATTTCGAGAAATATCTCAATTACTATCATTAAACTAGCAGCAACACATATTCTCTAGGAGTTAACATCTTCATAGCATAACTTCTTAAGCTCCGAAAAACCGCTCATATGGGAGCTTGAACCATAAAATTTGCCCACCCGCTAAGAACATCGCTGACTCCTTTAAATTCGCATATATGTCTTTCGGCTTACACCCAATCGTGTGAACTTCTCCTCCTATATAGCAAGCCATGACATCTTCATCTCAGTGAAACTCCCCATTGAAGTAGACGGTGAAACTGACATCATCAGAACTACAAAATACCAGTAAAAATCACTTATCGGGTTTGACATATTGAAGTTTAACACCACCAAAATTTGAATGCTTATCTCGTTTATGAACTACAAGAGTGATGAGACGCAAGATCCGAACCCTAAAACTCAATCTTTAAATCGATTTCCCTAATTTGTTTTCTCCACTCTCGTAACCCTAATTTTTCTATTGATTTGGAGGAATCTGAACAAGAAGAATGATGATACAAAATGGCGTCGTCAAATGATTTTATTTTTTGGATATGTGTTTATTCAAAATGACATTGTCTTAATTAAGAGAAAAAACAACGTTGTTTTGAGTTTTGTTAAATCGACTATTAATTGTCCACGTCGACATGTTTTAACAAATAATTAGGGGTTAGGAAGAATTCATATTTACGCACAAAATCATAAGTTGAGGTATGAATTTCAAAACTAAACATATGTTGCATATATTTTGGCACGATGGTATAGAAAATGTATGAATCGAACATATGGGTATACTTGAGGTATGAATTGGTCGACATTATGATGATATGGTAAATGGTTTATGTCTCTACAAGTAAGTTTTATTCCATTGAAGAGAATCTTTCAAAGTAAAATATCATCGATTCACCGATTATGTTCTTAACTCTCAAAATTTTGTTTATTTGATTTCATCATCAAATATTCTGTCTTTGAATTTAAATATTTCCTTAGAAATATTATTTCTGTTATAGGAAGGATTTTAGTAGAAACAAAATTTTCTTACATTGATTATGCATAAGATTTTGTTTTTTCGAATTGAAAGTTGACGTCCAGTTCTCATGATAAGATTTAGAATATGTCAAAGTTATGAACTAGGTTTAAGGAATCAATTAAGGATCAGAGTTTTAACTTGGGATAAATCGGCAAAGTAATGATTTTAAGTTCTTATGAATGAAATTGGGGAAATACACGAAGATATGGAGAAAAAAATTAGAGTTAATGATATCCCGCTTAAAAAACGTAAAATTTTTTTATCATTAATTTGTAAAATCAACAATTATTTTAGGATAAATTGCAAACTTTTTTTTTTGGTCACCAAAGAAAATTTTTATTAAACTTCACGAACAGAAGGATCTTAAGCCAAAAATGCTCGACATGCTAACGAATCCGCAATAGAATTTGCAGTTCGTGGTACAAACGAAATTGCAAAGTTAATAAATCATGAATAAAACTCAATAAATCATGAATAAATTCGTTCAAATTCAAAACTTGAGGAATTAAATTAAATAAATATTTTTTCAGATTGGACTGAATTGGAGAAGGGTTAAGTTCTAAAATACTCTTAAAAGTTTAAAACCAATCCACCATACTCCTTCATCATCTAAATACTCTTCATACTCTTATAATAATGTCGATTTCCCAAAATTCCCTTACTATGAATTAATTAAATTAACAAAAGAAAAAGAAAAATCAACCAATAGGAGCTCATCTTCTTCTTCTTCATCGTCGCACCACCATCTTCATCGTTCGTTGTCGTCCGCCTTTGACGTCGCCGAAATCGTCAATCATTGGTCGTCTAAGCTTTCTAATCCAAAGGTATACTGGTACAGGCGAGATTATGTGTCGTTCTTGTGCTTCAAAATGTAGTTAGGGTTGGGTTTGTTGCTTTTGCAATTTGAGTAGCAACCAAATTCGAAATTGATATTGGGTAACCATGTTTCCTTGGTATCTTATGGCACAACGTTGATAATTAATGGATTTTAGTGGCCAAATGGAAGGTACATTGCTGTCTTGGAGTAGAAATCGAGTCGATTTTAATAGTTTGAGGAATGGTATAACTCTTAGAAAAGATATAACTGATAGAGGTATAATTGGTATAAAGTCGTATAACTAATAAAAGTATTACTGGTATAAAGGTGTATAACTGATAGAGGTATAACTAGTATAAAGTCGTATAACTATTACAAGTCTGAATGTGCTAATGTAGAATTTGTTTTTAATTTCTTGCAGGATCCAATGAGCAATCAGCCCGTGAACATATATTTCGATTAAGAAGGATATTATTCAAATATTGGGAATGGGTATCAATGGAATCCAAGAGATGCTTGGTTGTACGGAATATCGTTTAGGGGTGCTTCTGTGACGGATGTAACTTATACGATGTTAAAGGATAAGATATGCGGAAAGCTGGGGATAGATAAGTCTACGAAGAAGATGAAATTCAGTTACATGCCAGTGGCGGTGGTGTTGTCTCAGAGACAATCATATGTTCTCGATGATGATAATGTGTATACTTATCTAACATCTTTGGATTCAGAGCAACGTAGAAGCGTTTTGCATGTAGAGGTTATGAAAGATTTGGAAATGACTCCTGTGCGAGAGCAAGGTTCAAGAGTAGAGAGACAAAGTTCATACGATGTGAACTATGGTGAGTTATTTACAAGTGAAGTAGGTAATGCAATAGGTAGTGCTGGTGATGGTGGTGATGCTAGTGGTGGTGTTGATGCTGGTGATGCTCGTGTTGATGATGGGGTTGGTGGATATGCTTTTGTTAATGTCGGTGCTATTACTATTTATGGAGGTGAGGACCAAGCAGAACAACATCATGACCTGATTGATAAATGTGGGAACTGTGGTGGTGATGATGCTGTTTTTGGTGACGATGACCGTGACGATGGCCATGAAGTGGGTGTAAATAGGATTGTTGATAGTTCTGATAGTGAAGAATATGTTGAACTTCCAAATGTTACAGAAGAAAGTGAATATGTGGATGGATGGGAAGATGGTATGGGGCTGGAAGTAAATCAAGAATTCAAAAGCAAGCAAAAATTGATAGATTTAGTTGATAGAGCCTCGCAACAGAAGTGTTTTGGAGTCACTA